>CM046445.1:94356023-94534220 GCA_025506515.1 Flaveria trinervia | reverse complement strand
CCTCGTTATGCAACATAATCTGAACACATAAATTTTTGTTTTATAGTGAGACAGTAAATGACTGGTATAGGTATACATCGGAAAAAATTAGCATAAAAAGGTTTAAAAACAAAAAGAACATAAAACCTTTAGTATAGAAATATTAATATATAATCAAAACTCAAAAAGCAAGTAAAGAAGGAAAAATATAATTTTATAGTTTAGTAATTTAAAAGTAAAATACTAATTACATAAGTTATTTTTAATAAAAGTAATAATATGGGTAATATGTAATATTTATATTTAATAAATCAAATATATGCAATTAAAATTTAGTTTGAGTATATATGTAATTAACTAAATTTTAGAAAGGGATATATGTAATTAAACTTTAATTTGGATATATATGTAATTAACTAAGTTTTATAAAATGATACATGTAATTAAAATTTTAAGTTGGGTATATATATCATTGTTGAAGTTTATTGAAGGATATATGTAATTCTCTCAATAAATAACTATACATATGCACATATACCAAATACATACTACACATACACACTACAACAAAATTAAACCATAAATCCTAGTTTATAAATACAAATTGATTAAATCTTAACTAAAAAAATCCAAATTCAAGTCGCATTACAATAAAATCTTAATTAAAAAATTCCACACATACTAGAATTATCTAATTGAAATAAATCAAATTAGAACAACACCGAAACTAGGGTTCTTGTCTAGTTGCTATGGTAGACGGTTGTGAGCGTCAAAGTAGGCGGTTATGGGGGTGAGCGACCAAGAGTGGTGGGTCGAGTGGGGCAGTCATGGTGATGGCACAATCGATTTTGGTGGATGGAAGGCGGTTGGAGCAACATAAAGGATTTAACAAATAAGGTGACAGAAAAAGGAATATGAAACCAAAAGATAAAATGATACTGAAGTCATTGTTGTCTTGTTTTGACCTAAATTTTAATTGTGCATGTTCCATGAAACTTTCATTGATGATTCTTTAATTATATAATTGGTTATTTCCTTATTGGGTTGTAGTTGATTGACATGTAAATCAAATGTGAATCAAGAAATGTTTTAATCATTTGACACATGAGTGATTTTCAAGCTCGTTTCATTTGGACAACTTATGAACAAGATATTATTTCTAGAGCTAGAAAGAAACACAAGCCAATGATATGCACATGTTCACACATATAATCCTATGAAAAACCACTTTGAACATCTAGTATCCACCCATACCATAATTAATCAACCAGCTATTTTCTTAAGATGTGGAACAATGACACACATGTACAACATACATGTTAGGTGGTCCACATCTTCTAAACACATTAGAAACCATGCATGTATGTTAAGAATCATTTCACACATGCTCGCATGTAGAAGTCTAAACCAGTACAAATGAGGCTGCTAGTTACACAAATATTTGAGACCACCTTGGATCAGTTTTAATTTAAGATCACTAGTTACTAGTGAACTAGTTGACACCAAACTATAGGTTCATATAATGTGAAAATAGGAAGGCTTGGTGGATGAACAAAATTAAGGATGCTTATAGGTTTTGGAATGACATTAATTTGAAAGCCATTCAAGTTTGATTTCCCAATCTATGTAACTTCTTTTTCGACAAAAAATGTGATCGAAAATTAGTTCCCACCAACATAGTTTAGAAAAGTTGATAGGAATCTTATCTTAAATCATTTCTTAAAAATTAATGATAGATTCACAAGGGACAGTCGATGAGATTTAGTTTCATCAAACAATGATTAAGTTTGAAGTTACTTGCTTCGATGGTCCTTTGGCAACCAATTAGTTATAGTCTTTATTCATAGGTTATGCTATCCATTGATGACTTGTCATTGATTATAGAGGGATTACTAACATGTAATTTTATTTTATTATCATAGTTTTTCCCTTTGGGCGTTTTAGTAGAAGCTGATCCATTGAAAATTCGAATCTTTTGCGATGTTGATAAGTCATAAGTGACAGTCACGTTTCTAGTGGTGTAATATATCACTTCTATATACATTTAATCATAAATTTTCTATCGGAAATTAAATGATTATAATTCAAATTATCATTCATTTTACGATAATATTTCACACTATTAGTTTGATAAGTGACGCTTTAATTTTCACTTTAGTTACCAATGACCCTCTAATTAATATAATAACTGAATATTAAACTTGATTTCACTCTCATTAATGATTATTAGGGGTGTAAACGGCTGATTCGAGCTCAAGCTCGCTGAGGCTCGAGCACGACTCGTTTGACTTTAGAAAACTCGAGCTTGAGTTAGGCTCGTTAGTAGTTATATTTCTAAAGCTCGAGCTTGTCTTGTTAGAAAATTTTTAAGCTCGAGCTTCACTCGTTTATTATTAAATTATTATTATTTTTATTATAATTACTTTTATAATTATTTATAATTCTACTTTTATAATTATTTATAACTAGGGCAAATCCTCTTTTTAAGTTTAACTTGCAACCAAATCTTTTAATCACATGTTAATTTTAAAATACATAAAAGAGAGTGGCTTTTGACCAATTATAAACAATCCCTATTCTTCAAAATTGTTATTTTATATAATAAGTGTACATGTACTTGTAAACTACTATTCATTACCATAGTTTTTGAACTATATATTAATGTTTAATATTTTTTATCATAACTATTTATATATCAAAACTATTTATATAAATATATGTGATATCTAAATAAAACTCATAAAAAACTCGTTTAGGCCCGCGAACCGCTCAAGTTTAATATCTGAAGCTTGGGGTCGAGCTTGTTCAGTTAACAAGCTATAATATGAGTTCGAATTTGAGCTCAAACTTGTCACACCCTCAAAATCCACTTGCGGAGTTTTACCGCGAGGCGTGTGAACAAACCAGGATCACAGTCAATAGTTACTCAGAACGACTCTAAATGCCATATTTAAACTTAATTAACCAAAATACCAACTTTAAACAATGCGGAAGCGTTTTTGAAAACAACCCAAATCTATAAAGTATAACTTATGGCAAAACAAGTGCCAACCAGAGTAAACTATAATTGTTAAAATGTCAACTTGTCTTGAAGCAAAGTGTCTTAAGATGCATGAACCGTGCATGCTCCTATGGCAGCAAGTTAAGGACCTGAGAAAACATACTAAAATGTCAACACATAGGTTGGTGAGTTCAAGAGTTTGAGTTCAATAAACATGTAAACAGTTGCGATATATATAAGCATGTATAGTAATAGATGTGTCACACCCTCAAAATCCACTTGCGGAGTTTTACCGCGAGGCGTGTGAACAAACCAGGATCACAGTCAATAGTTACTCAGAACGACTCTATATGCCATAACATAACAAATTCAACCAAAATACCAACGTTAAATAATGCGGAAGCGTTTTTGAAAACAACCCAAGTCTATAAAGTATAACTTATGGCAAAACAAGTGCCAAACCAAACGTAAACCATAATTGTTAAAATGTCACATTGTCTTGAAGCATAATGTCTTAAATGAAGTGAACCGTGCAGTGCTCCTATGGCAAGCAAGTTAGGACCTGAGAAAAGCATACTAAAATGTCAACACATAGGTTGGTGAGTTCAAGAGTTTGAGTTCAATAAACATGTAAACAGTTGCGATAAATATAAGCAGTGTATGGTAATAGATAGCTAGTCTATTATCAACAAATATTAATACATAGTGATTTTGCAATTGAAGCTGACTGTGATAGTTGTTGCCTCCTGTCACGACTTACCATGTCGTGACAATGATCAATAGGACAAATTGCACCCGGTTACCTCGAGTCACACAGGTGGGGCTCGTCAGACCCAGTAGTACTACCCAAGTTTCCCCGCTATTAATATTAACAATTCAAAAGTGTGAGGACTTTTCTCATGGTAAACAGCACTATATTAATATTTTACACAACTTAATATAAAAAGCGTTCGTATAAATACCAGTATGCTATCTCCCCCAAAAGAGATTAAGTAAAGAGTGGGGCATGAACTCACCTGATGTATGCAAAGTACTTAGGGTTTATTTTGAGAAACGAGAGGATAGCCAACCTTCACAGGTTACCTAGATCATGTGAGTACATAAGTACGTGTAAATAAAAGACATGTGAACCCTAATCATACCAAAATCGAAGACTCAAGCTTCCAGACAAACAGACACGTTTGACCTAGTTGACCCGTTTGACCCGTTGGTGACATTATGAGTTATAATTCAAATAAGGCCAATGAGCACATACAACATACATGATTAACATTCAATTAGTATCATACATATGCTATATCAACCAGGTGTATCACATAGATCATCATACAATCAAGTACTATACAAGTCATGCGAATCTAGAACATTAACATAACCACTAGCTACAATACAACTAACATGTCATACAAGTTCAACCATTCATCACATGCCATGTGAAGCCACTCACACTTCACATCCTAAACCCTGCCAATCCCTAAGTAGGGGCCTCAGATCCGCACGCGTGTATAATGATCACAACCAAATTCTTTAAGCATATACATTGCATTCACAACATCACAACAATCAATTACCAGACCCAAGCATGATGTCCTACTACTACACAACATCCAAACCATACATGATTACCAATTCCAATTATCACCCATGATCATCCAAACATGCCATACAACTAATTTAACACGTTCTATTACACTAGGATCCATCCTTGAACATATTAGCAAGTTCCTATCATCTCAAACATGATCACAACATCATACTTCAACATTTACACAAATAAAGTTTCCCTTTTGGAAAGAACATCCCAAAATCTATCAAACATCCAAAGCATACATGAATTCATCAATAATATACCAATTCAAGCTCATACTAACATCTAAGCATATCAACAACACTAAACACCTCAATCCAACAATCTTCATAAACAAAAGTTTCTACTTTTGGCAAGCTATGATCAACATCATCAATTAAAGATTTCTAGCATTCATAATACCAATCTAGCATCTAATTATCATCATGAACACACCCATCATCATAGCATCCATAATCAACATTTCATGCAAATAAAGTTACTATTATTAGTAACCTATGAACATCAACCCTAAGTCATCGATTTCTTGCAAGATTCATGATTCCTAACATTCATACAACTTATTAATCACCACACATTCATCAAACAACCATCATTCATCCATAATCATACAATTTACGAATTAGGGTTTGCTCAACCCATTTCATGATCAATCCACTAAAACATGTAATTCACCCATGATCGACGTTAACTAACATGTATTCAACCTAACTAACATATAACATCATCAAACAACACCAATTCGACCTAATGAGGTCAATTCCGCAAATGGTTCGGCCATAATGAACACTTCACAAACTCGCAAAAACTAACCTTTAAACTTGTAATTGCTTGAAATTGATGATTCCTAAGCGTTGTATAACTTGTAATCGATCAAATTGATGTTTCCTTGCTTGTTCTTGGCTGATTTCGCAAGGGAGAGGTGTGGGGTGGGAGATCGCGGCCGATGGGTGGGGATTAGGGTTTGGGTTTGTTTTATTAAATATTAATTTACATATTTACCCTTTTTAACCCTTGTAATTTGTATTTTATAAAAACTAAGCTTTAAACTCTTTGTAAAGTGTTTTTAACTTCATAATATAAGATATAAACTTATAAAGTTCATTATATATCTTATCTTTATAAAAACACAAGACATACGAATAAACAGACACGTTTCCGCGTTACGCGATAAATTCTTTAATTAATGTTTATAAATGTGTAAACACATAAACATAACCCAATATTCACATAATCACTTAGATTCACACAAATTAACATTAATCATTATTATTAGGTCACCAACGTTCAACGACAACTAGTGTGTGCTCACGACACGTGTATGCAAAACTTAACGGAACTAACGGAGTTTGATAACGGAAATTTACCGGATGTCACATTATCCCCATGTTGAAAGAATTTTCGTCCCGAAAATTGCGTTACATGGTGAGAGTGTTCCATCACTGGTTTCCATCACTGGTCTACTGCATTGGCACACAGAAATCGAAATCGTGTGAGTTTTGGATGAGTTGTCACATCATCCCCATGTTGAAAGAAATTTCGTCCCGAAATTTAAATCAATACCTTCGTCTGCTGGCATCGTTCCTTCGAATAGTTGAGGGTACTTAAGCTTCATTTGATCTTCCCGTTCCCATGTGAATTCCGGTCCACGTCGCGAATTCCAACGGATTTTAACAATAGGTATCTTGCTCTGCTTAAGTGTTTTCACCTCACGGTCCATCACCTCAACTGGTTCCTCAATAAAGCGCAATTGTTCATCCACCTGGATTTCTTCTAGTGGTACGATCGTCGTTTCATCAGTTATGCACTTCTTCAAGTTTGACACGTGAAATACATCATGAATTCCACTTAGCGAATCAGGTAGGGCTAATCGATACGCTACTGGACCTACTCTTTCCACAATCTCAAATGGTCCAACGTACCTCGGGTTTAGTTTCCCTCGTTTACCAAACCGAACTACGCCTTTCCATGGTGAGACTTTCAACAAAACTTTGTCACCAACCTGAAACTCTAAAGGTTTCCGTCTCTTGTCAGCATAACTCTTTTGCCTGTCTCGCGCTGCAGCCATACGGTTCCGTATGTATAATTTCTCAGTCGTCTCATGAATTAACTCGGGACCTGTTATTGACTATCACCAATTTCCGCCCAGCAAACCGGTGATCGACATTTTCTCCCGTACAACGCCTCGAAAGGTGCTGCTTGTATACTAGTGTGATAACTGTTGTTATAAGAAAACTCCACCAATGGCAGTGAATTTCCCAGTTATTCCCAAGTCAATCACACAAGCACGTAGCATATCCTCCAACGTCTGTATAGTACGCTCACTCTGACCATCCGTCTGTGGATGATATGCAGTACTCATATCCAAACGTGTACCCAAGGATTTCTGCAATGATTGCCAGAAATGTGACGTGAAACGAGCGTCACGGTCAGAGATAATTGAGATCGGTACCCCGTGTCTCGAAACGATCTCCTTGAGGTACAGGCGAGTTAACTTCTCCATCTTGTCGGTTTCCTTTATTGCAAGGAAATGAGCAGACTTTGTCAATCGATCCACAATAACCCATATCGTGTCACAACCAGTACTAGTCCGGGTTAGTTAGTAATAAAGTCCATGGAGATTTGTTCCCATTTCCACATTGGAATCTCGGGTTGTTGTAATAGTCCGGATGGTTTTTGATATTCCACTTTCACCTTCGAGCAGGTCAAACACTTGCTCACGTACGTAGCTACATCCGCTTTCATGTTAGGCCACCAATAGTGAGCCTTTAGGTCATGATACATCTTGTCGGATCCAGGATGTATAGAATACTTAGATTTGTGTGCCTCGCTCATAACTAAATCTCTCAGATTTCCATGAACAGGCACCCAAGTCTATCCATGAAATCGAATTCCATCCTCTTTCATCACTAGCTGCTTATCCATTCCCCTTAACAATTCAGAACCAATATTTTCCACCTTTAAAGCTTCCATTTGTGCCTCCTTAACTTGTTCGGGCAGTTGGGTACTGATAGTAAGCTGTAAAGCTCGCACCCGTCGGGGTTTAGCTGTTTCCTTCCTGCTTAAAGCATCGGCAACTACGTTCGCCTTTCCGGATGATACTTAATTGCGCAATCATAATCATTTAGTAGTTCCACCCAACGTCGCTGCCTCATATTCAACTCTTTTTGCTCAAAGATATGTTGAAGACTCTTATGATCGGTGTAGATTGTGCACTTGGTACCGTACAAATAATGTCTCCAGATCTTTAAGGCAAAAACTACTGCGCCCAATTCTAAGTCATGGGTAGTGTAGTTCTTCTCGTGAACCTTTAGTTGTCTCGAGGCGTAAGCTATCACCTTGTCTCGTTGCATCAAGACACAACCCAATCCTTGAATGGATGCATCGCAATACACCACAAAGTCATCTGTTCCCTCGGGTATGCTAATATCGGGGCAGTACAGAGTTTTTGTTTTAATAATTGGAAAGCTGATTCTTGACTCTCAGCCCATTTGTATGTCGTTCCTTTGTGAGTCAAGGCTGTGAGAGGTTGTGCGATCTTAGAAAATCCTTCTATGAATCGGCGGTAATATCCTGCTAATCCAAGAAATTGCCTTATCTCGCTTGGTGTTTTGGGTGTAGTCCAATTCTTTATCGCCTCAATTTTGGCAGGATCAACGTGTATTCCTTTCTCATTAACAATATGACCTAGGAATTGTACCTCTCTTATCCAAAAGTCACACTTTGAGAATTTAGCATACAGCTGCTCATTTTTCAACAGTTCCAAGATCATTCGTAAGTGCTCTTCATGCTCCTCCTTGGTCCTAGAGTATATCAGTATATCATCGATGAACACAATGACAAACTGATCAAGATAAGGTTTGCACACACGTTCATGAGGTCCATGAACACAGCAGGTGCATTAGTCAACCCAAAAGGCATGACCAAGAACTCATAATGACCATAACGAGTACGAAATGCAGTCTTGGGATGTCTTCTTCTCGAACTCTGAGTTGATGATAACCAGATCTCAAGTCAATCTTCGAGTAATAGCTTGATCCTTGAAGCTGATCGAACAAGTCGTCGATACGAGGTAAAGGGTATCGGTTCTTGACTGTTACTTTTTTTAACTCTCGATAATCGATGCACATCCGAAATGTGCCATCCTTCTTCTTAACAAAGAGTACAGGAGCTCCCCAAGGTGATGTACTAGGTCGATAAAACCTTTATCCAGAAGCTCCTGAAGTTGTGACGACAACTCCTGTAGTTCGTTTGGTGCTAATCGATAAGGTGCTCTAGCAATCGGGCTGCGCCGGGAGTCAACTCAATCTGGAATTCCACTTGACGGTGCGGTGGTAATCCAGGAAGATCTTCTGGGAACACCTCCGAAAGTCGCGTACTACGGGAATATCCTCCATTCTCTTTTCTTCCTTTTGCTTATCGGTTACAAGTGCTAGGATAGCCACGCGGCCCTTTCGTAACAACTTTTGAGCTTTCATATACGAAATGATGCCTATCACAGCACCACTCCTATCACCTTTGACAGTAAGAATTTGATCACCAACCGGGATCCGTATAATCTTCTCGTGACATATGACTTCCGCTTGCTTACTAGAGAGCCAATCCATGCCTATCACAACATCGAAACTTCCCAGCGTAACAGGCATGAGATCTATAGCGAAGGTATGACCAGCAAGTTCTATCCTACAGTCTTTAAGGATATGCGTTACATGGATTTGTTTACCGTCGGCTAATTCCACAGTGTACTTAGATTCTAAAGCAGAAGGTATATCACTTAAAAGACTACAGAATTTTAAGGACACAAAACTCCTATCGGCTCCAGTATCAAATAGTACCGTAGCAAAACAACCATTAACAGGGAATCTACCAGTAACAGTTGTGGGATCATTTAGAGCCTCACCTGAGCCAATGACGAAGGCTCTCCCTTTGGCTCCATCTCTATTGCCGCCATTTCCAGTGCCATTTCCACCATTGTTGTTATTATTGCCATTGTTGTTGTTATTCCCATGATTATTGGTGTTGTTGTTGTTGTTACCATTTCCGTTCCTTCTCAGTTGTGGGCAGTTTCGTTTGTAATGCCCCTCTTTCCCACACTCAAAACAACCCTTGGGAGTTTCTTGAGGTTGTTGTGGCCTCCTCATTAGTTCACCACGGCAATCCTTCGCAGCGTGTCCAATCTTTCCACAACGTTGACACTTGAAGTTATCACACCGTCCCACGTGGTGGTAGTTACACCGTGGGCATTTGGGATGTCTGCCGCCGTAACCGTTGGGTCCTTGGTTATTTGGGGCAGTTTGGTTGAAATTGCGGTTATTATCGAACCGCCGCTGTGCTGCTGAGCTGGTTGTTGTTGCTGTTGGGATTGTTGTTGACCGCCAGACGATGATGATGATTTGTTGTTACTGTTGCTGGGAGCATCCCACTTCCTTTTGTTGTCGGGCACGCTCACCACAGCGCCCCGTTTGGGTAGACGCCCTTGCTCTACCGCCTGGTCAGTAAGTTTGTGAGCAATCTGGATGGCCTGCTGGATCGTAGTCGGGTTAGAAGCCGTTACCATACTTTGGATTTCAGGCACCAACCCTCGTATGTAGTGCTCGATTCTCTTATGTGTCTCATTAACCATTCCTGGACACAATGTGGCCAGCTCATGAGTACGGGTTGTATAAGCCTCAATTTCTGAACCCTTCATCTTGAGCTGCCAAATTCCATCTCCAACTTTTGCACCTCATTTCGAGGACAGTACTCTCGATCATCATATCCTTGAACTCATTCCAGGGGAGTCCATTTGCCATCGCTTGTCCAAGCATCTGGACTTGCGCGTTCCACCATGACAGGGCAGCACCCTCCAAAGTCCCGGTGGCATACTTTACTTGATCCGCCGGTGGACAGTTACATTTGGAGAAAACGGACTCAGTCTTCTCAAACCAGCGTACAAGCCCTACAGCACCCTCTGTACCACTGTAGGTGTGTGGTTTGCAGTCCATGAAGGACTTGTATGTACACACTGGTGGTCCTGTTTTAACACAACACACATTAATCAAGCATCCCCTATAGTTATAAAGGATATCAGATTTGTTTCTCTGTCATTGTTTACCTGCTGGCTGACCCGCGTGGGCAGCAGCCACTGCCGCCTGAACATGCTCATTAATTAGAGCAGCCAATTCCGCAAGAGTCATGTTAATAGCACCACCAGCCTGTTCTCCGGTGCCAGTCCACGTCCGCGTCCACGACCACGTCCACGTCCACGTCCACGAGCGTCCATTCTTTTCACTTTAAATTCACAATACAATAATGAGTAACATCATACACACATTTAACTCATTTAACTCATTGATACCAATCTGTCACACCCTCAAAATCCACTTGCGGAGTTTTACTGCGAGGCGTGTGAACAAACCAGGATCACAGTCAATAGTTCTCAGAACGACTCTATATGCCATAACATAACAAATTCAACCAAAATACCAACGTTAAATAATGCGGAAGCGTTTTTGAAAACAACCCAAGTCTATAAAGTATAACTTATGGCAAAACAAGTGCCAAACCAAACGTAAACCATAATTGTTAAAATGTCACATTGTCTTGAAGCATAATGTCTTAAATGAAGTGAACCGTGCAGTGCTCCTATGGCAAGCAAGTTAAGGACCTGAGAAAAGCATACTAAAATGTCAACACATAGGTTGGTGAGTTCAAGAGTTTGAGTTCAATAAACATGTAAACAGTTGCGATAAATATAAGCAGTGTATGGTAATAGATAGCTAGTCTATTATCAACAAATATTAATACATAGTGATTTTGCAATTGAAGCTGACTGTGATAGTTGTTGCCTCCTGTCACGACTTACCATGTCGTGACAATGATCAATAGGACAAATTGCACCCGGTTGACCTCGAGTCACACAGGTGGGGCTCGTCAGACCCAGTAGTACTACCCAAGTTTCCCCGCTAATTAATATTAACAATTCAAAAGTGTGAGGACTTTTCTCATGGTAAACATCACTATATTAATATTTTACACAACTTAAATAATAAAAGCGTTCGTATAAATACCATTATGCTATCTCCCCCAAAAGAGATTAAGTAAAGAGTGGGGCATGAACTCACCTGATGTATGCAAAGTACTTAGGGTTTATTTTGAGAAACGAGAGGATAGCCAACCTTCACAGGTTACCTAGATCATGTGAGTACATAAGTACGTGTAAATAAAAGACATGTGAAACCCTAATCATACCAAAATCGAAGACTCAAGCTTCCAGACAAACAGACACGTTTGACCTAGTTGACCCGTTTGACCCGTTGGTGACATTATGAGTTATAATTCAAATAAGGCCAATGAGCACATACAACATACATGATTAACATTCAATTAGTATCATACATATGCTATATCAACCAGGTGTATCACATAGATCATCATACAATCAAGTACTATACAAGTCATGCGAATCTAGAACATTAACATAACCACTAGCTACAATACAACTAATATGTCATACAAGGTTCAACCATTCATCACATGCCATGTGAAGCCACTCACAACTTCACATCCTAAACCCTGCCAATCCCACTAAGTAGGGGCCTCAGATCCGCACGCGTGTATAATGATCACAACCAAATTCTTTAAGCATATACATTGCATTCACAACATCACAACAATCAATTACCAGACCCAAGCATGATGTCCTACTACTACACAACATCCAAACCATACATGATTACCAATTCCAATTATCACCCATGATCATCCAAACATGCCATACAACTAATTAACACGTTCTATTACACTAGGATCCATCCTTGAACATATTAGCAAGTTCCTATCATCTCAAACATGATCACAACATCATACTTCAACATTTACACAAATAAAGTTTCCCTTTTGGGAAAGAACATCCCAAAATCTATCAAACATCCAAAGCATACATGAATTCATCAATAATATACCAATTCAAGCTCATACTAACATCTAAGCATAATCAACAACACTAAACACCTCAATCCAACAATCTTCATAAACAAAAGTTTCTACTTTTGGCAAGCTATGATCAACATCATCAAATTAAAGATTTCTAGCATTCATAATACCAATCTAGCATCTAATTATCATCATGAACACACCCATAGCATCATAGCATCCATAATTCAACATTTCATGTAAATAAAGTTACTATTATTAGTAACCTATGAACATCAACCCTAAGTCATCGATTTCTTGCAAGATTCATGATTCCTAACATTCATACAACTTATTAATCACCACACATTCATCAAACAACCATCATTCATCCATAATCATACAATTTACGAATTAGGGTTTGCTCAAACCCAATTTCATGATCAATCCACTAAAAACATGTAATTCACCCATGATCGACGTTAACTAACATGTATTCAACCTAACTAACATATAAACATCATCAAACAACAACCAATTCGACCTAATGAGGGTCAATTCCGCAAATTAGGTTCGGCCATAATGAACACTTCACAAAAACTCGCAAAAACTAACCTTTAAACTTGTAATTGCTTGAAATTGATGATTCCTAAGCGTTGTATAACTTGTAATCGAATCAAATTGATGTTTCCTTGCTTGTTCTTGGCTGATTTCGCAAAGGGAGAGGTGTGGGGTGGGAGATCGCGGCCGATGGGTGGGGAATTAGGGTTTGGGTTTGTTTTATTAAATATTAATTTACATATTTACCCTTTTAACCCTTGTAATTTGTATTTTATAAAAACTAAGCTTTAAACTCTTTGTAAAGTGTTTTTAACTTCATAATATAAGATATAAACTTATAAAGTTCATTATATATCTTATCTTTATAAAAACACAAGACATACGAATAAACAGACACGTTTCCGCGTTACGCGATAAATTCTTTAATTAATTGTTTATAAATGTGTAAACACATAAACATAACCCAATATTCACATAATCACTTAGATTCACAACAAATTAACATTAATCATTATTATTAGGTCACCAACGTTCAACGACAACTAGTGTGTGCTCACGACACGTGTATGCAAAACTTAACGGAACTAACGGAGTTTGATAACGGAAATTTACCGGATGTCACAGATAGCTAGTCTATTATCAGTAAATATTAATACATAGTGATTTTGCAATTGAAGCTGACTGTGATAGTTGTTGCCTCCTGTCACGACTTACCATGTCGTGACAATGTTCCATAGAACAAATTGCACCCGGTTGACCTCGAGTCACACAGGTGGGGCTCGTCAGACCCAGTAGTACTACCCAAGTTTCCCCGCTATTAAATATTAACAATTCAAAAGTGTGAGGACTTTTCTCATGGTAAACAACACTATATTAATATTTTACACAACTTAAATAATGAAAGCGTTCGTATAAATACCAGTATGCTATCTCCCCCAAAAGAGATTAAGTAAAGAGTGGGGCATGAACTCACCTGATGTATGCAAGGTACTTAGGGTTTGTTTTGAGAAACGAGAGGATAGCCAACCTTCACAGGTTACCTAGATCATGTGAGTACATAAGTACGTGCAAATAAAAGACATGTGAAACCCTAATCATACCAAAACCAAAGACTCAAGCTTCCAGAAAGATAGACACGTTTGACCAAGTTGACCCGTTTGACCCGTTGGTGACATTATGGGTTATAATTCAAATAAAGCCAATGAACACATACAACATACATGATTAACATTCAAATAGTATCATACATATGCTATATCAACCAGATATATCACTTAGATCATTATACAATCAAGTACTATACAAGTCATGCGAATCTAGGACATTAACATAACCACTAGCTACAATACAACTAACATGCCATACAAGGTTCAACCATTCATCACATGCCATGTGAAGCCACTCACGACTTCACATCCTAACCCTGCCAATCCTACTAAGTAGGGGCCTCAGATCCGTACGCGTGTATAATGATCATAACCAAATTCTTTAAGCATATACATTGCATTCACAACATCACAACAATCAATTACCAGACCCAAGCATGATGTCCTACTACTACACAACATCCAAACCATACATGATTACCAATTTCCAATTATCACCCATGATTATCCAAACATGCCATACAACTAATTTAACACGTTCTATCACACTAGAATCCATCCTTGAACATAATAGCAAGTTCCTATCATCCCAAATATGATCATAACATCATACTTCAACGTTTACACAAATAAAGTTTCCCTTTTGGGAAAGAATATCCCAAAATCTATCAAACATCCAAAGCATACATGAATTCATCAATAATATACCAATTCAAGCTCATACTAACATCTAAGCATGATCAACCACATCCAAACATCATAATTCACCAAATCATATCCAAAAGTTACTATCTTTAGTAATGTATGAACTATAACATGTGTTCTTGAATTCCCAATGATCATAACATCAATCTAACATCTAATCATCACCATGAACACATCCATAACATCAATTCATCAATAATTCAACATTTCATGCAAATAAAGTTACTATTATTAGTAACCTATGAACATCAACCCTAAATCATCAATTTCTTGCAAGATTCATGATTCCTAACATTCATACAACTTATTAATCACCACACATTCATCAAACAACCATCATTCACCCATAATCATGCCCAAAATCGAATTAGGGTTTGACTAGAATCAAAACCCATGATTAAACCACTAAAAACATGTAATTCATCCATGATCGACGTTAACTAACATGTATTCAACCTAACTAACATATAACATCATCAATTGATTAAAACTCAACACCAAGAACCTCAAATTCGCAACTAGGGTTCGGCCATAACCAATTTCATGCAAACAAAACACCAACTAACCTCTAATTCGTGAAAAGTAACAAAATCGAGACTTCTAATGTGTTGAATGCCTTCAAATCGACCAAAATCCAATGCTTGATCCAAGTTGAAATCGCAAATGGAGAGGGTTTGGGAGGGAGGTCGCGGCCGATGGGGGGGGGGGGTAGGGTTTGGGTTTTTGTTTTAATTAATTTTAATTTACCTAATTACCCTTTTAACCCTTGTAATTTGTATTTTATAAAAACTAATCTTTAAACTCTTCGTAAAGTGTTTTTAACTTCATAATATAAAGATATAAACTTATGAAAATCATTATATATCTTATCTTTATAAAAACACAAGACATACGAATAAATAGGCACGTTTCCGCGTTACGCGATAAATTCTTTAATTAACCTTTTATAAATGTGTGAACACATAAACATAACCCAAAATTCACATAATCATTTAGATTCACAACAAATTAACATTATTCATTATTAATAGGTCACCAACGTTCAACGACAACTAGTGTGTGCTCACGACACGTGTTTACAAGACTTAACGGAACTAACGGAGCTTGGTAACGGAAATTTACCGGATGTCACAAAACTTATTTAAGCTCAGCTTGATTCTAGATTTTTCGAATCAATTCTGATTAGTTTAGAGTTGGCTTGACTCGTTCACATCCTCTATAATTATTAGCGAAACGAATGTGTTGGTGTCCTAAGAATTATTGAGACAAACATTATTATGGCCTATCGACCTAAGCATGTATTTGGTCAATATCTTCCAACAAGATTTAAAAAGCCTAAGGGCTGTTTGATTACATTGACTGGGTAAGATCTGACTGAAACTTGGTTGTTTGATAGTATCTGATTGACTCTGCTAAATGATAAAATCCCAAACTCGTATTTTTAAGGCCGCATAAAAAAATACATTTTAAGATTAAGTGTTACAAGTAATAACTCATTTTCATCGCACCTAATTATTTTATTAGTGAGTTAGGTTTGATAATACAAAATAATAAGATAAAATTGAGTCCCCTCCGATTCTCCAAAGCACATAACAAACCTAACATGTCTTCATCTCCACCTCTCTCTAAGATCTGTACACATCTCCTCGTCTCTCCGTCATCAGCGCCAACGAGTTAGGTGTGAAGCTCCGGCGTGCGTGTGGTGTGAAGGTGACGTGTGTGCGTGTCGTCTCTCCTCGTCTCTTCGTAATTGGAGTCGGAAACTCTGGCGTGTGTGTGGTGTGAAGCTCCGACGGTTAATCCGGTGGAACAAGCGAGGGTGCAGCCGGGTTAGCATTGTGAAATTTCAAGTCCGGGTCAAATGTTTTGACCCTGTCAGTTTGAATTTTACCCACATAAACAGGCTGACCGGTTAAGTCAGCCGGTCAGCCGGGTCAGCCGAAATCAATCAGCCCCTAAGTCATTTATCATAGTCACTTAATACATACCGGTTGCTTAATTATTTATCAACTTAATGCAATTGTTAATATTTTATAAAATTTTAGTGTCATTTTCATTTACCCGATTCAGGTTTTGTAAAATGCGTACAGATTAAAGTATAAATATTCGCGTGAGCAAATTTGTACACACTTGAAAGCTATTAATATCGCTTGCTGCCCCTACTAAAGCAGATCTGTTTGCTGGTTAATAATAGTTTTTAGTGGGCCAAAAATTATTCAATACTTTAACGATAAAGTTATTATTTTATTTTCAGATATCGTTATTAATTACAAAATTAAAAGGATACTCAAAGTTTTTTATTTTCCAAAAATTATCCAATATTTGGCTTCTTGCCTTATTACTAAACCCCATGATGGTTATGGTGAATGAGGTTACTAATACATGGCGATCGAACCCTATCAGTTGGTGTGATCGTTTATGGTCTGATGACATTAATGATCGTCCCATGACGACCTAATTAATGATACTTTAAAGATTTGTTTTTTCTTTTTTCGTTCAAACTAAGTTTTTACATGAATGTAATACAAATTTAAGAAAAGATATTGCCAAAAATATTTAAAAAATTGTCTCTAAGTTATATTAATAACATTTGTAGTCTTGAACTTAAAATATAACACACTAAAATTACCTCAAAGTTGTATAAAAATGGTAAAAGAAATTAATTTTGGTACTAGGTACCAAATTGGTAATTTTCAGTATCAGCTGATACCGGTACTGCTTAGTACAGGTACCAAATTTAGGCAAAATCAGTAGCGGTAGGCAAAACGTTCATCCTTGAACAGATCTATTTGCTTGCTGGTATTAAATTGCATGTTTTTAGTGGGACACAATTATTCAATACTTGTAATTTTTTATAAAGGTTTTTTTTTTATTTTGTTATTTTCAAATATCTTTATTAATATATTAACAAAATTAATTACAAAATTAGAAGGAAGCTCGGGTTTTTTTGTCCAAAACTTATTCAATATTTGGCTTCTGGCCTTATTACTAAACCCTATAATGGTCATGATGGAGTTAGTAAAAAGTTGGTGGTGTTAGATAATCGAACATTCAAATCAGATTTGGTGTGATCGTTTATGGTTGATGACATTGGTGATTGTCCTTATATAAATAATTAGGTTAATATCTCGTGTATTACACGGGTGAATAACGAAAATATTAAATAACTATTAATAAAAATTAATGAATTAAAAAACAATCTTTTGATATAACAAATGATTGATATTACGTATAAGTGATAAAAACAATATTATATTTTTAATTATTTTAAATATTTTGTTTTTTTTAAAATTAGTTTTTAAACAAATTGTTTTAAAACAAACTGTTATTAAAAAGTGTCATTTTTAATAATTATTTATAATAACTTTGAAACTTATTTACTTTTGTTTCATAAGAATTTTATTTTTAAAAGTCACAGGTTTTAAAATATGTTGTGTTTTTTAAAAGTTTGAATTTAAAAAAAATTATTTATAAAAAAATTATTTATTTACGAATTGCATTTATAGAAATATCTATTTTTAAAAAATTATATACATAATATGAAAAGAATTAAATAAAATCATTTGTAGTTAATGTGATATTTATTAGAAGAAAAAAACTGAAAAATAAACTTAATAGTTCTATAATTATAACAAGTGTGATACAAAAATATTTCTTTATTAGTATTAATAGATTAATAGTTATGAATTCGACTTATTACGTAAGTTGATAAAATGGTATTTAGAGGAAAAAGTTTGCTATTAAAAGAAAGTTGGTGTGATCAGTTAAACAGAGAATCAATGGTGTTTCCGATTAGAGCCAGTGAAGCAGGATATAAATAGCAACCAAAGTTGATCATTTAAATTACACCTAATATATTAATATTAATATTGATTTTTTGTTTTTGAATTTGCTGCACAAAAGTCCACACTTTTTAATCATTTCATCCAACGTTTAAGTAGTGATGGTACTATTGAGTTGAACAACATTAGGGGAGAAATGAATACCGGAGATATGTTGAGCATGATTGTGACGTTGGATAAATTGAAGTTTTGGTTGGCATCTAAAAATAACAAAAGTGATGGATTCCAAAAAACTTTTTCACAGGGGCGGAAAATTTTTAAAGTCATTTAAGCATCCCTATATAATAAATTTTGTAGGTCCGATTCGGGTTAGATCGGTCGGATGATACTCAAAGATTCAATATTTCTGCCATGGTGGAGTGTATAGTGGTCAATTAGGTTATTTAGATTTTCGATGTCCTATGTGATAAGCAAAAACATGCGTCTTCAAATGAGAACTTATATTGTAGATTTGGAACGCGGAAGACAGGGTGCTAAATCATTGGGTACAAATCGATGAGATGCATGTGAATCGGTGTAATTGATAGTTGACTACGGCAAATTTTGTTACACACATAAATTAAGTAAAATTTTAATTTTTTACTCTTAAAATTTGATTAGTTAGGTTAACTAGAATACCTTCAGAAAATGTTGTGTTTTAAAATATTTATTAATTTATTGGGTTCTTCCATTAAATATAATTATCAATGAGTTACATATAAATTTTAAAAAAATATTTTGATCAACATCCTATACCTATATGACAATATAAAGTTCGATTCTCTTAAAATGTAAGCCTTGTGCGGTTTGCCATTCGACTCAACTTGTTAACAAAGGTCGATCTCGGTGGTAGTTAAAGAACATCAAAGGCACATGTTAAAAACACTTTGAAAGAAACTTAAGATATAATTAAGATCATCTATACAAAATATTATTTTTAAATAGGTAATAATAAAAAAAGTGAAAAAAAGCTTTAGCGTTAACAAAAAGAACATCATTTATTAAAATCAATAGTTCTTATTAATACTTCAAATTCTTATAAAAATAAATGATTTTATATCATAATTATAAACAATTACATGATCACTATGTGGTTGTGAATTACAAATTAGTAGTAACTAGTATAGTATATGTAATTAATGATTTCAAATTTATATCTATATATCTACAATAATTCTCTTATAAATGTTCAAATAATTAACTTTTTTATTTTCTATAAGTAAAATTAACTAAAATATCTTACTTGATCAAATTTGTATAATGATATATATTATTATATGTGTATTTCAATTTACAAATAATTAAAAGCAATTGCAATTTGCACATCAAGAATGATTATGCAGACCTTATCAAAAACCAACTAACTTCATAATTCAGTGACCCTATACTCGTTCAATGCTAGCTAATATGGAAGCTTCTTATGCATAAATATCATTTGATAAGTTTGGTTTGTGAACCCTCACATTGACTTCTAGTACAAAAAGTCGTTGAAAGAAAAACACAACACTAATGATCGTGTCCCGTTACGCATGCATTACATAACTCTCAACAGTGTCGATGTCACCATCATTTTCATTTCGTCAAAATTTGTGTTTGATCTCTTAAATTGCATGAGGACATGTATGTCCCGGAGAACTTCAACTTGTGTGCAAGAATTAACTCGTTTGATATGTTATGGGATCGATAAACATATGAAGTTGACGAAGACGGATTGTGGTCCTCTGTCGCGGAGATCAACATCAAATGTAACCGTTATGTAATTGTCGTGTATGATGCACAAATAAAAGTGCCTTTTATTAAAACCTATAAACATATTACGATAAATTTACTCAAAAACTTATTTCTATAATTAATACATCAGTGCTAAGAATATTTAATTTAAAGGGATATTAAATCTATACTAATAAATCAAAGGTTATTAGATTTTAATAATTTTAACTTCCGTTAATTAATCAGGACTAATCCCAACTTAGGAAATTTTACAGTTATTCTCAATTTTAAGCTTAATTTCCGCAAATGATTTTTATTAACTAAGAGTTAACTTCTGTTAGTTTTTTTAATGAAATGAGGACAATTTTGAATCATTTTTCAACTCTGCCACCTAACCTTTATTAGGTCCGTTTTCAGTTGTCTAGCCTCCATCTCACTTGAAATCTACTTCCAATGAATCAAATTGTACAAATCAACAGATGGAGATTGACGGGTTGTAGGGTACGAAAGTTTTAGATTGATCCACCTAATGATATATTTCAATTTCTACTTAGTGTTTTTGTCATAAAAACAGTTTATGTCATCAAAAAACTAACAAGATTAAATCTCAGTTAGTAAGAGGTTGTTAAAAGAAATAAATTTAAAGTTAGAAATGTGTAAAATAAGATTATTAAAATACAATAACCCATAAATCAAAATATTTTGAAGCCACATGATATTTTTCGAGGCAACCCACCTTATTGTCATCTAAGCTCCGTACACATGTCCTCACTATAAATAAAACTTATATATGGTAGATCCATATTTACTAAAAAAATCTTTATAATTAAATTTAAATTTTTTAAAAATTAGATTATTTATTTATTTATCTATTTATTAAAATTACATTTCATTCCAATTCTTCGTTCTATATTATCATTGACAAGACATTCTAATTACTTTAAAATGTTATGTTAGATGTGAATATATAATTTATTTAAAATAGTTAAAATCATGCACTATATACAAATAAATATATATAATATATTCTCATGAATAAATTTTTTTATTTTTTTATATATTATTGTTTATAACTCAAATATGTTTTTATATAATAGCTTTTTTGATTCATTAATGTCTTACATATATAATATATATATAAGATAGTTTTCCTATTTCGATCCATGTGATACTATAATTTTATCGCATTTTACCTTCTCACACTTATATTGTCACAAGTCACTAACATAACAAGTCAACTATTTAATTATAATATTAAATGCTAATAATATTTTCGTATATCATTTTCAAATTATAAAACAGATTCTTAATAAATTATAACATGTTTCTTTTCATTTAAAAATATAACTTTTTAAAAAATAATTATTTATGAAATATAAAATATGTAAATACAAAAAATCTTTCTTAAAAGAGACATTGTTTAAAAAGCTATTTTTATTGAATGTTTAAAATAAATTTTAAATTTATTTTTTATAAAAATATTGTTATTGTTTTGTCACTTAAGCTAGTTAATATACATAATTTCAATCACATTTTATCTCAAAAAAATACGTTATAATTTATAAATATCAATTACTAATCCTTAATTTAATATTTTCATGCAACTTGTGTAAATACAATTTTCTTAATAAGTTCAATCATAATATTGTATTAGTTATACTTTATCAATAGATATAGTTTAAACATGTATATTATCCTATTATTTATATAACTTCCTAAAGCACTAATCATGTTTCCGAAAAAATATAGTGTTCCACTTTCGACTTTATCAAAGTTTAATGAAACTTCATCCTCGAAGCCTAAATAATTCCACTTAACTCCAAGCATTTTTGTCCAATAGAAAGTTCTTGTTATGCAAGTGAAGCCATACTCTGTGACTCTTTAATATTTATCAGGTTAACCAAAGGAACATATAAATGTTCATCTTTCTTCAAATGTTTTTCATTTAATCACCGATCCAAATAAGGTAGTATATGCTATTCAATATCTTTTGACAAAAGAATCTCTATTTCACGTTCAACGCCATGACTCTTAATCGATTTCCATACTTCTCTGGAAAACATTTCACCAACTTTGATAATTATATGTTCTGTGAAAACTATGTTGATGTGGAAGTGTCTATCACGAAGACTATATTGAGTTTTATACAAAAAACGTGATATTCAAAATCTTTTTTTATTTAAAGACGTTAATTGCAAAGATGAGGAGCTATATTTGCATATCATTATAAGTAAACTTGAATAGTACTTATCAATCATAGCATTATATTCTTACATGTGGTAATGATGATTGCTTTTATAATTTTGTTTATTAGTTTTAGCATATCCGCATCACAAGAAGTCATTAACTTGTAAAGCTCGTGACTAACATTTAACTCATCCAACTCATTGAAACTAACTAACAACCCCACTTTAAATTTTAAATGAATTTCATAAAGTGGGTTATGATAAGTTATTTATAAACACGTCAAACATAACATATTTGCAAGGTCCAGATCACCGTTGGATCTTGAATTACTTTTGATAAACGTAAGATGGATGTGCGTGTGTGTTCAACAAGGAGTAGTAACTCAATCGTATTATAAATTAAATTGAAAGATTACAATACCAAATGAGTTTACGTCGTCTAAGCCAATCCACCCCAAGTGAGCACCCTTTGGTGGCCTCACGGTGTTCTTACCTAGCACTCACCCTTTGAACATACACTCTTTTAACCAACTACACACATATAATGAAATACAAAACAAAAAAAAAAATCCTATTTATATATTATGGATAGTATGCAAAAACTTCTACAAGTTTTATCATACGTGTAAATTCTACATTTGTCTTCAAGGTGTCTTAATTTCTCGCTTGCTCCTAGTTTAGCATGACTTGGAATTCTTGCATTCTTTGACGATTTTTTTTGTTTTAATTTTTTACTTTTCAATAGATATTGTAATCTATATGAGTCAGAGTTTTACTAACATTTTTGTATTAAAGACTAGGCCTGGGCTTATTTAGGTTTTAAAATAGAATAATCTTATAAACCTTTTAACTTAGCATCGTAGGCCCTTCTCTGCTAGCTTTTGTTCTCCATCTTGATTAAGAAAGTATATTTGTTTACGCGTTAAAGTATCTTGACGATGAAAGCAACGAATTAACTAATACCTACTTAAAAAATGAAAGTTTAATTTAAGGTTAGGTCACAAAGCTTGTGTTTTTCAGATTCATCACCGCCACTGAAAACAAACAAATATATGATATAAACACAATTAAACATTAATGTTAATTATGATTTATTTTGACCATAATAATAATGCAGATACGATATATATCCTCTCCATGAATCTTGATGATTTGATTGTCCTTTTTTGATGCCCAGAAGGAACTTCAATAATTCACACACGAATCAATCGAGTTCTAAGTAGCTCAAAGATTTACGTGAGGGTTCATCTTGCCGAACAAGTGTTCGATCAATTGCCTCAGTGATTCTTTTAATCTTGATTATCGTAGCAAGGTGTTGGCTTTGTGGGTTCTTGAATGAATACTTGCTGGGATTGTTTAATTATCAAATAAGGTGGTCTTCTTTTTGTATACGACACAAGTTTTGATTCTAATTTTTGCTCTTTTGATGGTGGTTAAACACATTATCTTTATATGTATCGTGTATGTGCGTATGGTATGATTTGTGTGGCATTTTATGATTTCTTTAGTCTGGTTTTTGATACTATTATTCCATTCAAGGATTATGATGTGTGAATTGTAACATGTTTTATTTTTGTTTAGATAAGTAGATGCTAAGCATGCATATATAAATCACCATATTCATGTGTTAATTAGTCTGTCTCTTTAGTCTGGTTTCGATACTGTTAACCAATGCTATAAAGAATCTAATTATGCTAATTTTATTAATTAAATTATAACTATACTACTTTAGTTTTAATATACAACTACTTTTAATATCTACACTGAAATTTCTCTGTTATAAAATTTTGTACTATATACTAGGTTATAATATCATGTATTATACGCGTTAAATAAAAAAATATTAAATATTAATGAAAAGTTAGGAAATATAAAACACTATTTTGATATAAGATATAACTATAATTACGTACAAATAAATACTATTGTTAATACAATATTTTTTTATTAGTAAATTTCGTTTATGGTCCCTAAGATTTGGTTTATTTAACTATTTCAGTCCAAAAAGTAATCTTTTGACATATCAAGTCCCGAGGTTTGTATTTTATAACGGTTTTGGTCACTGAGAGTAACTCAGTTAGATTTTTCTGTTAAGTATAAAGGTATTTCAGTTATTTTAAATCTACAGAACTATTTATGTAAATTAGTATATACAAGGGTTTTTTGTGTCATTTGCTTAAAATAATAAAAAAAAACAAAAAGATAATTTCATCTTCTTCAAAATTCACAGACCACCACAATCTCCACCAAGCACTACCCTTCCCTAATGGCAATGGTGGTCGGCACCGTTGGCTGGAGTGCCGGAGCCTCCAAATCAAGCTCATTATACAAAAAATATCTATCTTCTCGACCACGGGTGGTGCTACCTTTAGCGTAAACGTTCATCTGAAACCTGTTGGTTTCAGACCAAGATCATACTCAATCTCTTACTTTCATTCATACTTAAAAACTTACATTATATAGAAAATTAACATGCACTCCTAAAAACAATTACCACTACTCCACCAAACCCACTAACTTGCTAACTACTATGACTAATTCAAAATAAAGCTTGTTGCATACTTTAAATAAAACATGACTCAAATAATAAAACCATGACCCATAACTGACCCGACTTGACCCTCCGATCAAGATTAACCCAAACAAAACCTCCATGGCTTCCCTCTCACATTCCCCAAAAACTCCAAATCAAGCTCGTTATACTAAACATCAACAAAAGTTAAGTTTTGCATTGATGCTATTGATGTTGGAATGCTACCTACCATCAAAGAGCTGGTTTCGGCTAAAGAGTCCGGAATTGAGCCTTACAAAAAATACCCAAAATGATAATCGTTTCGCTTTGTTACCATTATAGAGATTATGAGGAAGTTCCTTAGAGTGATAATCGCTCGTGCGCTCCAGCCACCGGTGCCGACCGATATTGCTGTTAGGGAAATGTGGTGCTTGGTGAAGGTTGTGGTGGTTTGTGAATTTTGAAGAATATAAAATTGGTATTTCATCTTTTCTTTTTTTCAGTAAGGCCTCGTTTCCGGAGACCTCACAGTTGGTTAATCACAACAGTTAAAACATTACACATTATAATTATACAAACTTAAGCAACGGAAATAATTTATCAAAAACCATTCATTTCATTAAAGCACTATTGTTAAGCAATACATCATCGTTAACAATTTACAAAAGAATTGTTTTACTGTATTACAAAACAACAACGACATAAAATACAAATGGATGTCAGTCTTTTCCTGCCGAGTAGGTTCACCCTCGTGCCATCCTCAGCAATAATTACATGCCGACTGAAAATGTATAAAAGTTAGCGTTGCTGAGTGAGCTCTAGTTTTATAAGTAATAAAATACTTTCTATGTTGTATATGAAAATACTCTTTTCTGAAAAATACAACGTTGTACTGTATATGCGAGCACGCATTAACTATATGAACAGATACTGTTCGTTCTCTTTACTGTATGCCTTGTCTGTTCTGTAAACTTTTATCTTTATCTTTCACTTTCTGTATGGACTAATGAGCAATACCCCAACTATATGCGCGATGGGAAACAGGTGATGGGCCATCTATATGTAAGGCCCCGTTCCCGGGACGCTTACAGCTGGGTTCTCATCGCATATAAAACATATATTACATTAGTATTTAATAAATCGCAGCGGAAAACTAAAACAAACTTTCATTTCCTTGTAAATGCGTTTGCAAACTAATACAACATTCGTTACAAAAATCGTTTGTTCGCATTACAATGCAAAAACATTAATCAAAAGAATGCCATCCAAAAGAGCTGAGTAGTCACCCGTGCTATCCTCAGCAATCATTACCTGCCAACTGGAAACACATCAAAGTCAGCATTGCTGAGTGAGTTCTAGTTTTATAAATAAAACATACTTTACTTTCATATAAAACCGTTCGTACTTTTACATGATCACACATCATACGTACACATAGATAGTATCTATTATCTTCCTTCATTCGTTCATTCCTTCTGTCATTACCTTACTTGCGCATCGGACATCATCCCGAACCAATACCATGTGCTACACCCCGGTTAGTCGTAGCTACCGGGCCGAAGTCAACAAATGACAGCTAAACGTATGCCGCGGTACTAGGAGTAACTGTCAGTCTTAGCTACTGGGCCGAAGTCAACGAATGACAGCTAAACGTATGCCGCAGTACTAGGGGTGAGCGGTAGAGGTCCTACATTTGGGGTCAATCACCAAGAGGGACCCCGTATCCGATGTGTGCAAGACGTTCATTCGTTCATCATGTTCCTCTTCCTTATCTTTCACTTTACGTTACATAATACTTCGTTCATTCATCATAACAAGTAAAGCCACAGGAAAGATATTATACATCGCATAAGGAACATAAACATGCATCATCATCAAATCATACATGGCAACATCATACATACATAAAGTACAACATCATCACCCTCATCATGCCCAACATGCTTTCTAAAACCTCGATCGTCATCTTAAAAACTCTTATGGGAACCTTTACATCAACACTTACATCTGCACTTTCCCCCGAAAGTCAGAAGTTAATCTATACCTTCCTCGGGTTCAACAGCCCTATTCGGGCGTATGGACACCCCTCAGTCGCATGGCCTCCATGCGACTGAACATCATGCGATTGAACTAATACGGATGAACACCTATGCGAATGAACATCCAGTCGTGCGAATGGACAATGCGGATGAACACCTATGCGACTGGACCTTCAGTCATGCGAATGGACCTTTAGTCGCATGACACCCACGCGACGGCCCTCCATTCGTGCGAATGAACCCCAATCGTGCGAAATGGACCCCAATCGCACCCTAATCGGCCGTATGGCCTCCATTCGGCCTCCAGTCGGTCGCCTAACCCTAACTAGTGCAGAGTGCAGTTCAACCGACTGCAGTCGAGGGTTTTCGGCCCCCAAACTCATCTAAACCCATTTTAAGCCTAAATCGACCATCCTAAACCTTAGGGATGCATACCATAACATCATTCAAGCACAACCAAGCAAGAAATCAAGTCACAATCGCGTCATACACATACACACACGCATACATACGGGTTTTCACCAAAACGCGAAAAAGAGTTTTCAGATGTATTCCAGCCCCAAAATCGTTTGAAAACAAGTAAAAGAGGGGTCCTAGAACTCACCTAACGAGCACAATGACAAGAGCTTCGATTCGGCTTGCTTCACGACGATTTTGGCGACCCGAATCGACCCGAACCAACACTTTTTTCTCTTTTTCTCCTCTTCTTTCTCTCTTCTCCCTTTATGAAGCTGAAATGTGGATGTGGGGAGAGTGGGCTGCCTCTCCCTACATATATCACCCAATTTCCCAACTTTGCTTCGTTGGCGGGTTTGGTCCCTCGACTTTTGGACTTTATTTTCTTTTCTTTCTTCACCGGCTTCAAAATAATAAATATCCGGGTGTTACAAGTCCACCCCCCTTAAATAGGTTTCGTCCCCGAAACCTGTTATTCGTCGAACAAACGTGGTAATGCTGTCTCATTTCTTCTTCAGTCTCCCACGTTGACTCGGATCCCTTCCTGTGCTTCCACTGTACATGCACAAGAGGAACCACTTTATTCCTTAGGCTCTTTTCTTTACGATCGATGATTGCCACCGGTGCTCCACATAATTGAGTCGTTCATCTACTTCAATGTCTTCCAATGGAACAATCATGTCTTCATCAGCTATACACTTTCTCAGATGAGATACATGGAATGTCGGGTGAATCCCACTTAACTCATCTGGCAACTCCAATCTATAGGCCACCTCCCCTACTCGAGCAATGATTCGGAAAGGGCCTATATATCTTAGGCTCAACTGCCCCGCTTTCTGAATCTGATAATACCCTTCCAAGGTGAGACCTTCAACATAACCCGGTCACCCACCTGGAACTCAATTGGCCTACGTCGCTTATCGGCATACGACTTCTGTCTATCCTTGGCTGCCTTCATGAAGGCTTTAATCTTTTCAGGCTTCTCTATCGTAGCCTCGATTACCTCGACGCTCCCCAATTCCTTCTGACCAATATCACCCCAACAAACGGGTGTTCTGCATCTCCTACCGTATAGCATCTCATATGGTGGCATACCAATACTGGCATGATAGCTGTTGTTGTATGAGAATTCAGCTAACGGCAGGTGGTCATCCCAACTTCCACCAAAATCGATCACACATGCCCGAAGCATGTCTTCAGTGTCTGAATGGTCCTTTCTGACTGACCATCAGTCGGGGATGATAAGCCGTGCTAATATGTAACCTCGTCCCCATAGCGTCGTGGAATTTCTTCCAAAATTTAGATGTAAACCGAGTGTCACGATCAGAACAATAGACACCGGCACACCATGACGAGCTACAATTTCCTTGATGAACAGATCAGCCAACCTCTCAGATGAATACGTCTCGCGGATCGGTAGAAAATGAGCGCTCTTCGTCAGACGATCAACTATCACCCATATGGCATCGTACCCTTTCGGGGTACGTGGCAGCTTCGTAATAAAGTCCATGGTGATGTGCTCCCATTTCCATTCTGGTATGTCCAAAGGTTGTATCTTCCCATACGGCTTTTGATGCTCTGCCTTCACCTGTAAGCAAGTAAGGCACTTACTCACATACTCCACCACGTCGCGCTTCATACCCGGCCACCAATAATCTTCTTCATGTCGTGGTACATTTTCGTGGCACCAGGATGAATGGAGTATCGAGTCTTGTGGGCTTCATCCATTATCTTCACCCGTAGATCCCCAAAACGAGGAATCCACACACGACCGAATCGAGTTCCAACACCGAGTGTGTTTTCGCCCAATTCCCCAACAGACCTCTCATTCTTTCCGAGTTAAGATGATCTTCTTTCAATGCCTCATCTTGAAACTCCTTAACTTGCTTCATCACATCGGAGGTCATGATTAATTGATAAGCTTTCACCCGAATCGGTTCGGGCCTTCCTTTCGGCTAAGGGCATCCGCCACCACATTAGCTTTGCCTGGATGGTAATGGATCTCGCAATCATAATCCTTTATAAGTTCCAACCATCTCCTCTGCCTCATGTTTAGATCCTTTTGCTCGAAGAAGTACTTCAAGCTCTTATGATCGGTGAATATGGTGCACTTCGTCCCGTAGAGATAGTGCCTCCAAATCTTAACGCAAAGACCACGGCTGCTAGCTCCAAGTCATGAGTAGGATAATTGACCTCATGAACCTTCAACTGTCGAGATGCATAGGCTATAACCTTCCCTCTCTGCATTAACACACACCCCAACCCTGAGTAGGAAGCATCAGAATAAACCACTAGATCTTCACTTCCATCGGGTAATGACAGGACAGGAGCTTGAGTCAGTCTTCCTTCAGCTCTTCGAACGCCTTCTCTTGAGCTTGACCCCATACAAATTTCACATCCTTTCGGGTCAACTTAGTTAGTGGAGAAGCAATCTTAGAGAAGTCTTGGATGAATCTTCTATAGTAGCCGCCAAGCCCAAGAAACTACGGATCTCGGATGGCGTCTTTGGTGACTTCCATGCATAACCGCCTCCACCTTCGTCGGGTCAACCATAATCCCGTCAGGATTCACCACATGACCCAAAAACTGAACTTCGCGCAACCAAAATGCGCACTTGGAGAATTTAGCATACAATTTCTCCCTTCTCAACGTCTCTAGAACCTCTCGAATGTGACCGGCATGCTCAATCTCGCTCTTCGAATAAATCAGGATATCATCAATAAACACAATCACTGATTTATCCAACATAGGCCGACACACACGGTTCATCAGATCCATAAAAGCAGCTGGCGCGTTGGTCAAACAAAAAGACATGACAAGAAACTCGTAATGACCATAGCGCGTGCGGAAAGCTGTTTTAGGGATATCTTGCTCCTTCACCTTCAACTGATGATAGCCAGATCGAAGATCTATCTTGAAAACCAACTGGCACCCTGAAGCTGGTCGAACAAATCATCTATCCTCGGTAAGGGGTAGCGGTTCTTCACTGTCAACTTGTTCAGTTCGCGGTAGTCAATGCACATCCTCATGCTACCATCCTTCTTCTTTACAAATAGGACCGGAGCACCCCAAGGAGAGATACTCGGTCTAATGAAACCCTTATCAAGCAGCTCTCGCAACTGCTCCATCAACTCTTTCATCTCGGTTGGAGCCAACCGATATGGTGCCTTGGCAACAGGTTGGGCACCCGGTATCAGGTCAATCTGAAATTCAATTTCTCTATCAGGTGGCACTCCTGATAAGTCTTCTGGGAACACGTCTGGAAAGTCACACACAACTGGTACATCAGCTAGTTGTGGTGTGTGTATCCACATCCTTTACATAAGTCAAGTAGGCGCTACATCCACGCCTCATACACTTTCCCGCCACCGCCATTGAGATCACCTTCGGAATCGTAGTAACCGATCACATAAACCGTTACCAAACTTCGTCAGGCGCTGTCAACCGAACCATCTTCTTGCGACACATAATGTTCGCCTCGAAATCCGCCAACCAATCCATCCAAGAACCAAATCGAAACCACCCAAGGTCATCACAACGGTCTAACAGGAAACTTGTGACCCTCAAGTTCCACATCACACTTCTCTATTATCTCAGAAATCCTGGTAGACTACCTATGGCAGTTTCTACATCAAAGGGCGCATCAACACGTCTACTACTAACAGGCAGCTTAGCACAGAAAGCAGCAGAAATAAAACTCTTACTAGCACCCGAATCAAACAACACAGAAGCTAAAGTCTGGTTCACTAGAAACGTACCGGACACAACGTCAGGGTCCGTCCTAGCCTCCTCCTGTGTCATGGTGAACGCCCTGGCGCTCGCCCTCGGTCCATCGCTTCCCGTCTTCTTCACCCCTGAACCCTCAGTCCTCGACTTCTTACAATCTCTGCTCATATGACCAATTTCCCCACAGTTAAAACATTTGCTCGACATGCAATCCTTCGCCATATGCCCTGTCTTCCCACACTTGAAGCACAAGTTTGACCAAACCTACATTCCCCGCTGTGCTCCCTTCCACACTTGCCACACCTTTTCGACCCCGCAATTGATGTGACCACACGGCGCTCATCCACCCGTGCCTTTTTGTTACCCATCGGGGCACTCACCCCGACCAAACCGTTTCCCGTTCCAGTTCCGATCACCACCACCCTTCTTACTTGCTTCAGTCACCACCACCTCTCGCTCATCATACAGCCTCCCTGCCAAATCAACGCCGACCTAAACGTACTTGGCCGGGCGGCGATCATATGCCGACGAACATCCACCGGTAAACCCTGAATGTACCTCTTAATTTCCGAGACGAGGCGTCACCTGATCAGGCACAAGCCGTGCCATTTCATTAAACTTGGTGGTATACTGCTGGTGTGTCATGGTTCCAGCCTCCAACTGTAAAAACTCCCTTTCCAACTTATCCATTTCCCTGAGGACAGAAGAATCCTCAATCACCTCTTCTTCAACTCAGGCCATTTCATTCTCCCGATCGCCCGATTACCCTCTGCTTGGACAATGTTATATCCACCAACACAGAGCTGAATCCACAAAAGAGTGGTAGCAAACTTCACCTTTTGGTCCTCTCGACACTCGCTGATATCGAGAACAGCTCAATTTCCCTCACCCACCGGTGAGCGGCTGCAGCAGTGCCGTTTCCATCAAAGTAGGGGGCTTGCATCTCATAAAAGCCCCATAATTACATCCTCGCACTGCCTCTGGCACAGGCTCTTCTTCTTCCTCTTCATCATCAGATAGAACCGTTTCCGGCTCTGGTTGTTCCCGTTCCCCAGAGGATCTGTTTCTTTCTTTCCTTTCCCCTTCTCGTACAGCCTTAATAACTTCGGTCACCATAGACGGTAAGATCGTTGCATGACCTGATGTACTTCTTCTACAACAGCCTCTTTTACTGAGGCTCTCAGATTGGCGCTTTCGTCGCACCCTCCGGATGAGGGGATCTCTGGTTCCTCATGAACCACCCTCTCAACTCTGGGTCTCCCTCTCTGGGTCGCGGTTCAGCACCGTGACCTCCACCCCTAGAAGCTTTCGAAGATCTACCTCCGCCATCACACGCACACTGAAAGATTCAAACACCAACACGGTCATTCAAGGAAACAACTCAGTTTATGTCAAGTATAGTAAGTCCCTAATTACAGTGGCCAGTTGTGATTAGCCACTTACTTTACTCTTCATACCCCAAGTATTACCTGTCCTGACTACATCAGTATTTAAATCTACATATAACACATAACACATACCATGCACACATAAAACCGGTTAACTTTATGAAAATACCTGATGGCACGCAGCTACTCAGTTTGGCATCCCATTCCCTTCGTCCCATTCTCAATTTAAGATCAGGTTATTTTGAAAATTTACCCATTTCACTTAAACTTTGGCTCTGATACCAACTTGTAGGGCCCCGTTCCAGGGAGGACGCTTAAAGCTGGGTTTCTCATCGCATATAAACATATAATTACATTAGTATTTAATAAATCGCAGCGGAAAACTAAAACAAACTTTCATTTCCTTGTAAATGCTTTTGCAAACTAATACAACATTCGTTACAAAAATCGTTTGTTCGCATTACAATGCAAAAACATTAATCAAAAGAATGCCATCCCAAAGAGCTGAGTAGTAGTCGCCCGTGCCATCCTCAGCAATCATTACCTGCCAACTGGAAAACACATCAAAGTCAGCGTTGCTAAGTGAGTTCTAGTTTTATAAATAAAACATACTTTACTTTCATATAAAACCGTTCGTACTTTTACATGATCACACATCATACGTACACATAGATAGTATCATTATTATCTTCCTTCATTCGTTCATTCCTTCTTCATTACCTTACTTGCGCATCGGACATCATCCCGAACCAAACCATGTGCTACCAACCCGGTTAGTCGTAGCTACCGTGCCGAAGTCAACGAATGACAGCTAAACGTATGCCGCGGTACTAGGAGTAACCGTCAGTCTTAGCTACTGGGCCGAAGTCAACGAATGACAGCTAAACGTATGCCGCATAGTACTAGGGGTGAGCGGTAGAGGTCCTACATTTGGGGTCAATCACAAGAGGGACCCCGTATCCGATGTGTGCAAGACGTTCATTCGTTCATCATGTTCCTCTTACTTTATCTTTCACTTTACGTTACATAATACTTCGTTCATTCATCATAACAAGTAAAGCCACAGGAAAGATATTATACATCGCATAAGGAACATTAAACATGCATCAACATCAAATCATACATGGCAAACATCATACATACATAAAGTACAACATCATCACCCTCGTCATGCCCAACATGCTTTCTAAAACCTCGATCGTCATCTTAAAAACTCTTATGGGAAACTTTACATCAACACTTACATCTGCACTTTCCCCCGAAAGTCAGAAGTTAATCTATACCTTCCTCGGGTTCAACAGCCCTATTCGGGCGTATGGACACCCCTCAGTCGCATGGCCTCCATGCGACTGAACATCATGCGATTGAACTAATACGGATGAACACCTATGCGAATGAACATCCAGTCGTGCGAATGGACAATGCGGATGAACACCTATGCGACTGGACCTTCAGTCGTGCGAATGGACCTTCAGTCGCATGACACCCACGCGACTGGCCCTCCAGTCGTGCGAATGAACCCCAATCGTGCGAATGGACCCCAATCGCACCCTAATCGGCCGTATGGCCTCCATTCGGCCTCCAGTCGGTCGCCTAACCCTAACTGGTGCAGAGTGCAGTTCAACCCGATTGCAGCCGAGGGTTTTCGGCCCCCAAACTCATCTAAACCCATTTTAAGCCTAAATCGACCATCCTAAACCTTAGGGATGCATACCATAACATCATTCAAGCACAACCAAGCAAGAAATCAAGTCACAATCGCGTCATACACATACACACACGCATACATACGGGTTTTCACCCAAAACGCGAAAAAGAGTTTTCAGATGTATTCCAGCCCCAAAATCGTTTGAAAACAAGTAAACGAGGGGTCCTAGAACTCACCTAAACGAGCACAATGACAAGAGCTTCGATTCGGCTTGCTTCACGACGATTTTGGCGACCCGAATCGACCCGAACCAACACTTTTTCCTCTTTTTCTCCTCTTCTTTCTCTCTTCTCCCTTTATGAAGCTGAAATGTGGATGTGGGGAGAGTGGGCTGCCCTCTCCCTACATATATCACCACATTTCCCAACTTTGCTTCATTGGCGGGTTTGGTCCCTCGACTTTTGGACTTTATTTTCTTTTCTTTCTTCACCGGCTTCAAAATAAAATATCGGGTGTTACAAGTCCACCCCCCAATAGGTTTCGTCCCCGAAACCTGTTATTCGTCGAACAAACGTGGATAATGCTGTCTCATTTCTTCTTCAGTCTCCCACGTTGACTCGGATCCCTTCCTGTGCTTCCACTGTACATGCACAAGAGGAACCACTTTATTCCTTAGGCTCTTTTCTTTACGATCGATGATTGCCACGGTTGCTCCACATAATTGAGCCGTCATCTACTTCAATGTCTTCCAATGGACCACTGTTCAGGCGCATGGGCTGTACTTAAACATTTCTAAGGTAATCTTAGGTGCATGGGCTACTATTTAGGTGCATGGATTACACTTAAATCTTTCTAAGGCATTTCCAGGCGTATGAACCTTCTGTGTAACTTGTTCCTAGTATGTTTTCATACCCAATCATCAACCCATCTGTTCTAATCTTAGTATGGCTATTCTAAGCATGAACAACCTATAAGCATTCAAGAATCAACAACCAATCATGCACATTACATACGGGTAAACATACAAAAGCCTTGAAAATCGTTTTAATACATTTTCAGCCCCAAAGATAGTCTAAAAACAAGTAAAATCGGGGTCTAGAACTCACCTGATGCAACTTGGGTGTTCTTCCTTTCTAACCCGCTTGCAATGAGTTCAAACACCTAAAAACAACACAAAACACACACCCGAGCACATACACAAACACATAAGCACATAAGCATATAACAGGGATAAAAGCCGTCATAAACACTTAAAAACCACGAATTCTTACCTTGAATTCGACTTCTCTTCCCTGCTCTCTCTCTCTAAAACCGAAGAAAATGGTGATGTGAAGTGAGGGTGGGCGGCCATGCCCACCTTTACACCAACTTTTGAAAGTTTTGTCCTTTTGGACACTTTTAGTCCTTCAACTTGGACTTTATTGCTTTTCTTTCATTTATTTTTCATGTCTTGTCTTTTTTTTTAATAACCAGGTGTTAAATTTTCTTTTTTTAGTATTTTGAGCAAATGACACAAACAACCCCTGTATATTTAAAGTGCCCATAAATAGTCCTTTAGATGTAAAATGATTGAAATATGTTTATACTTGACAAAAAAATCTAACAGGGTTACTCTTAAGGACCAAAACCATTATAAAGTGCAAACCTCGGGACTTGATATGTTAAAAGATTTCTTTTTAAACTGAAATAGTTAAATAGATAAAACCTCAGGGACCAAAAATGAAATTTACTCTTTTATTATTTTTTTTAAAACTTTCATTTTGAAAAAAGTTTTTCTAAAACTCTTGTTTTAAAAATATGTTAAGAAACCTTTCGCTGTGAGATATTTTTAAATGTTGTTTTTAAATAAAAATGTTGTTATTTCAAACAATGGTTATTAGTTATTTTTATTATCTAAATAATTTATCGTATTTAATATAAGTTTGCTGTGAGAAATTTTATTTTTATAAATATCTCATTGTTTAAAAACTTCGGGTTTTAGTAATTTTAATCTTTTTAAAATATAGCTTTGTATAAAACTTTATTTTTAAAAGATTCATTTTATTATATTTCGTATGTGAAAAAAGGTATGTTTTAGAAATTATACATAGTTTTTAAATATATTGTTTTTTTAAAAAAAGTGTAGTTGTTTAAACTAAAGATTTATTTTTTAATTAATTAAAAATTATTTTTATAAAAAGATATTGATTTTAGAAAATTTTGAATGTTTAAAAATTGATAATGATTAGAAATTGATAAATTATTTAGGCGGGAAAATTAATGGTAGAATTAGTGTGTGATCACATTTTTTCATCAAATATAATCATTTATTAGTGTTAGATAATTAATAAAAGTTTTGTTAGAACGCATGTCACTTTTTGGTGGATTTCGCTATTATTTTCCCTTATCTATCTTCTATTAAATGATAAAACACGTATCACTTTTCGTTGGCTCATCGCCTTATTTTTTGCTTCTATCCTATTAAATAATGATATTAAAAATAAATTTAGATATTTATAAAAGTTTTGAATTCAAAATTTATTTTATTATCAATTAAATTGTTCGATTGTTTTATAATTTCTAAATTCTCATTATGAATTATAATTTTTTTATTCAACATGTGGAATTCATAGATTCCAAACATAATGTTTAAATATGATTCTTCTTTCTTATCCAAATTAAACATTGTGAACAAAGCAAGTTTTGTTCTAGAGGGTGATATTGAAATTTGTTATTATCTAAAAGAGTTATAGTCTCTTTGGCCTATTTGGATAAGAATATCCAACTTTTAGTATATTAATATGTGTTTCGGTGATTTTGACCTATTTAAATAAAAGAAGGGGTAATTTTACCATTCTGAGGCCTAAGGCGAATAAAAAATTCGGGGCCCTCTCCCCTACAAGAGGCTTGAGATCAGCAAATAATAATGTCATCAACTAATCAATTACTAAAGTAGTTAACTAAACAACTAATAGATAACCCATGTTTCAAATACATAAACATTTTATAAAATCTTGAAACACATCGATTTCCTATTACTGTATATGTATATGAATAGTAGAATGCATATAGAGTCACTTTGAAATGATTAAAATTATATAAGATAAGTAAATATTTTTTTTATCTTTAAAATATAATATAGAGAATTTAAAACACCTTTAAATAACGATTTTAACAGAAAATCAAAAATCATTTTCACATTTATTTAAAGTTTCAGGTTTTACGTAGTACTCTTTGTTTAGTTAAAGCATATTAAAGATAAAGAAAATTTTAATTAAATGAGTTTTAACAATAAATGTTGGGATGATGCAAGTAAACCAATGGAGTTGGGTTAAGTTTAAAAAAACACAATAAAAATTAATTTAAGACTTACCACTTAAAATATGAGAACGCAAGATCTTAAGTTTGGAGAAGAAACATCTAACCAGTTTATCTGTATTAACTTTTTATTTCATATTTCGAATGATTATACATATATGTATATATTTATAATTAGGTCATAAAATTAGAGGTCTTATAACTTCGAGAGACCTAAGGCTCATGCCTATTTTATTAAATAATTTTTAAGACATAATATCTTTGTCGTAAATGTATAGCAAATTCAGTTTTCCTATTTGCGATGGAAAAACACGTTGGAATTTCTTTTTTATTTTTCTAGTGGTGAGTATTGAAAAATTTTCCAATGTACCATAAGTGAGATGAGTTCACTTTGGTAAGTTAAACAGTTAACATCTTCTCAACGGAAATAGCACACATTCCCTAATACTTCTTCTAAATCCACCTAATGTCCAGGTTATAAAATTAAAACCACACTATATAACGGGGATAAATTTCGTCTTCCTCAAACGCCCTTTGTCTGGCTTGTGGAATGGTGCGGAGACAACTGATCACGTGCTTTAATCCGTAGGCGAAGCTTAGTGAGGGCCGGAGCCCCCCTCTTTTTTCATCAGTAAGGTTAATTTTCGGTTTAGTAATGTAATTTTTTTTAATATTTATAAAGTTCGCCCCCTTAAAATAGTTAGTTTTCGTCCCCGATATGGTAGGTCAAGCTCCGCCACTAGTATCATACATGTTTGCGAGATGTATACGGTGCCATGGTGCCAGGTATGTGCATAGACCAAAATCCCCATCCTTACGCTTGTCAGTACACGAGTAACTAAAAATGATTAGTAAAAGGCTAAATTACTACGGATGATTTCTTCATGGCACTTTGAAGATTATGAATAAACAGAAACGAGAGAATATTCAAGCAATCTAGCCAATGACTTAAATCCCCATCAAAGAGATCACTTGGATAGATGTTTATTTATTTATGCCTTTTCTAGTCCCTTGCTAGAATGGGTTGTTTGTACTAATTACTTTTATGAATACAGTGTTTGTTTAATTCCAAAATATAAAATTCAGAAGTGTTAACTTTGTTGACTTTTATGGGTCATAGTTATATATGATAAAAGTGTAAGGGTGTTTACTGTAACTTGTTAGTTGGTTTGTAACTACCGTTTATTTTGTAATCGTTTGATATAAGATGTAAGGAGATGTGATTTGAAAATAACATATATAGATTCAATAAACATTTTGAAGTTCTCAATCTTGATTTGTATTTGCTCGCCATTAATTGGTATCAGAGCTTGGACGAATCAAGTTTCTCTAGAATTGATTTCTCACACTTCGAAGGATTGAAGTGTGCGAACTCTCTCGGTCAATCAACTCAAAGGATCGAGTCAAAGATCATTGGGAACACGAAGGTCTCGAAGGAAGAAGACGACAATGGTGACTCAAGAGAAATCCAGCTCTTAATCCGGTTCGAGCTCTCAATCCGGTTCGAGCTCTCAATCCGGTTCGACCACAAACAATAATCAAGTAGTCACCATCAAAGAAGCAATAGTTCCCCTATAATGCCCAACTCTCACAACAACAAACTATTCAATTTGGGCGATCAAATTGAAGGCCATTTTCAATGTTCATGGCCGTGGGAAGTAATTGAACCTCCACTAGAAACGGTGATAGATTCGAGAAAGAATAATCAAGCCATCGCTTACTTGTACCAAGCAATGCCTGAAGAGATGATATTGCAAGTAGCAAGCCTGAAAACGGCCAAAGAAGTATGGGACGCAATGAAGATGAGGTTTGTGAGCATTGACAGGGTTAAGAAGGCAAGAATGGCCTCCTTAAGGAATGAGTTTGAAAGACTAAGCATGAAAGAGGGAGAAAGCATAGACGAATTTGCTAGAAAACTGAGTGCCATTGCAACACAGGCCAGTCAATTGGGAGAACCCTTCCAAGAAGCAGCCCTTGTCAAGAAACTGATAAGTTCAGTACCTGACATGTACATTTAGATAATTGCATCTATCAAACAATTCTTAGATCTTGACACCATGGGGCTTGCTGAGGTGATTGGGAGACTCAAAGCCTTTGAAGAAATGACAAGTGGCAGGGTAAAAGCCTCCCAAGAGAAGAATGATCAACTCCTCTTGTCTTATTTAGGGTGGCAATCAAGACAAAAGAAATCTGATTAAAGATACAAATATAGAGGGCCTAAAGGAAAACATAGTGGCCACAACTCCAAAGGAAAAGGTTGGTCCAACAAGACAAAGCACGTTGGGTATGATCAAACCAGAAAAGACATCAAAGAAGAAAAGAAGATAAAAAAATCCAAAATAAAGTGTTCTAGATGTGAAGAGTTAGGGCATTATGCATCTAAATGGCCACAGAAGAACTCAGCACAAAAAGCCAACCTCATTCACACATGTGATGATGAACCAACACTCCTGATGGCAGCAGCCGACACATGTCAAAAGGAATTGATATACCTGAATGAGACCAAAGTATTACCCTCCAAATACTCCAAAGAACCAGCAAGTGATGATACCTGGTACTTAGACAATGGGGCATCAAATCATATGGCAGGTAATATTTGTGCTTTCTCCTCCTTAAACAAGAATATTAGAGGGAATGTGAGGTTTGGTTATGGGTCATGTGTGATAGAATACCTACAAAACCACTACAAGGGAAGACCCCTTATGAAGGTCTAAAAGGGAGAAAACCTAGTGTGAAAAACCTAAGGGTGTTTAGCTGCACAGTTCATGTCAAAGTGATGCATTCGAATCTCTCAAAACTAGAAGATAGAAGTGTTCCCATGGGGTACTTGGGCCCAAAAGAAGGGACGAAAGGGGAAAGATTCTACAACCCAGTCACCAACAAACTTATGATAGCTTGGGATGCTGAGTATGAAGAATCACAACAATATGATTGGTCTAAATATAAGCTAGCAGGTAAAGATGACAACCTTGCTAGTCAGAATTCAATGTTGGAGGTGATTTGATCTATACTCCTTGTCTAGATGATTCCACTGAAGTGGACACTGAGGGGCAGCCAGGCCAACCAAATAAGAGTATGAACTCTCAAGACCTGTAACATCTCGTATTTTTGTTAACTAAAAGTTAACTTCGTTTACTCTTACAAGGATTATTATTGTCAATTTTGAAACTTGCGTGTGTTTGTGCTTATTCTTTATTGTCATTGGGTTTTTATGAAATGTTAAGTATAAATAATAATAATAATGTTAATATTAATAAAAGTAACAATAATAATAAGTAATAATAATGAATAATAGTTTTAGTAATAATAAGATTACTTTTAATATGGTTATTTATAATTTATAAGGGTTATTAAACTTAACCATATTTAAAACATAAACTTAAATTAAGTTTGAGGGTTAATTTGTCATTTTAGAAACTTGAAATAGAAACTTTGTGCATAAAATAATAAAAACATAAACCGCAGGGACCATTGGTGTAAATTAATAGAATTCGATCTCCCCTTCTCTCTCTCACGTTTTTCCGGCCGCCGGCCGGCACAACTCCGGCGCGGCGCCGGTTAACTCGATTTCATTGGTTTTAGCTCGATTTCGCTTCAAATTCGTGCCAAAAGACTCGGAAAAATACTTTGGACTCGAACCCACGACTTAATTGAGCGTTAAGGCTTGGAATGGAGAGGCTCAAACCGAAAGGCGCACCTCAATCGGTTCATAACCGTTCAACGTACTCAAAATGATAATTAATTAAATCAAACGATGGGAAACGTTCGCGCAATCACTACTAAACTAAATGGGTAATTCAATTCGAGCTTAACAAACAATAAATTATCAAATTGTAACCGAAGTTAACGAACCAAAGATGAAGAGTGTTCGGGACCAAAATCGATTAAATTGAATCCATTTAACAGAGGGGAAAGGTTTCACTCGATTCCTTCCAACTCTCTGTGCACACAATTTTTGAAATACATACTCCATTAAACAAAAATCAAGCCTTGTTCATCGAGTGTTCATTGAAGTGAAATCAAGTTTCAAATCCTTAAATCAATCGAAACCAAGTAAGTTTGATACATGGTTGTGATCGATTAAGCAAGGGGAACAAAAGCCCCATGGTTAATTTGATTAACAACCTCGAATTGACGATCAATTTGATCGATTGTGTTCTAAGGTTCTTAAGGATTTGGGGGGTTTTGTTTAGGTTTCATATTTAAGAATTAAAAATCAATACATACCGCGGCTGAGAGCCTGGTTCACTGGTTAAGTTACTTCATTCACAACATGAGGTCCCGGGTTCGAACCCGGGCATCATCATGTTATTTTTTTAAAAGGTTTTAACCCTTAATTAAATTATAAAAACGTTTTAATATATATAAAAATTATTTTATAAACTTTAAATATTTTCAAAAAGCCACCATATATTTTTTGTATTTCTCTTTTAGTCTAAGTAATTATTATTATTATTATTATTTTCATGAATAATAAAATGGATTACAAATAATAACTAAAAATTATTATTGTTTCAAAATGTTTCTTTTAATTTAATATTGTTTAATAGTACTTAATTCTTTTGCTGTAAAAATCTATTCAAATTTTATGAAACTTTCAAAATGTTATAATTATTTCTTTTTCAGATAATTAGTATAAAACATAAATATATATTTTTAGAAAATATAAATGATTTTCATTTGTTAACTATAATTATTTAACAAACCTCAAAATCCATTTAACCCTAGTACTCATTAATTAGTTAACCCATTATGTTTAAGTTTAAATCTTGTAATATCTATATAATTAGGTGTATTGTGAAGACTTTACGTTGGAACGACGATTGCTATTTCTTATTAATCATCTGTTATATATTTATTTGACCATGTGAGTTTCCTTGCTCCTTTTTCATATTTTCACACTAATTGGGGTGAAACATGATAGCTTATACATGATACACTTATACACATTTGAGACTTGTAAATCACGTGCAATTCAACTTATTATTTTGTCATGGTTATTTGTGTATTGTAAGTGATTATATGAGATACATAGTTTGTTTACAATCATTAACTATTGCTAGCCTGGCGACGTCTTAGATCTTTGGGCCTGACAAGCCTATTTGGTGTTAAAGCCGAAGTATTGCCGGCTCCTGATGACGTATGCTTGTTCATCATGGGAACCAAATACACTTAGCCAATTTTATACTTGTAATCAAGTCGAGGTTTGGTTGTAACGATATGTGTTCTATAACCTTACTTGCTTATGACCTATGACATGAATTGCTACTTGTAATTTTTTCATATTATGTATGAAAACCTTGGAAACTCACCAACTATTTTTAGTTGGCTTTTATTTTTATCATGTTTCAGGTCAACCTCAAGTTTAAAGTGATCCATAAGAAGTATGCTATAATCTAGGACTTGGACCTAGTTAATGAAATAAAAGTTTACATCATGTTATGTTATGTTTGAACTTATTACTTGTTGGGACTTATGGTTGTATTTCATTTCAAGACTTATGATATTAATATTTACATTTTAATATAGCGTTATGTGGCTGTGAACAATCTTAACCCTCACATCTCGACGTTTCCGCCGTCAAGGTTGGGGTGTGACAGATTGGTATCAGAGCCATAACTATAGGGATTTAGGTTATTAGAAATGGTGACCTAGACTATAGCTTATACATGAACCTCATAGGATAATATTTATATTCTTGGAAATATATATATTGTTACATGCTACATAATGCTATACCTTACTTATGTGCAACTGATGTCTTAGCATAGGTTTGCATTGTAATTGTTTAAACTTTGTATTAGTCTCCCTAAACTTAACTTGACTCTTTGACTCTCCCCGACAAATGAAACTTCTTGATCTTATTCTCGTCAACACGTGGGAACTTATGCTTATGCTTATGATTTGAATCTTTAGACTTATGTCTAATCTATGTTAAATCTCATCAAAGTTTTGATTACATGAACTTAAGAAATTTGTGTGACACATAGACACCTGTATTCTGGACTTCCTAGCAAAAGGCCCTCGGGCTAAGGCAAGCATATCGCATAAATCCTACGGGACTAGTTATGCTTACCTGGGGATTTCTGGATGAGTGATAAACTATGGTCAACATACACAAATTTCTAAGGCGAGTGGGTCAACTTACCTTGAAGTGTCAACGTTTCCAAATGGTAATGCGTTACCAAATGGAACCATTCCATGTGCCTTACAACTTTTTGCCTTATCCTTGTTGAACATTAATCCTTGTTATTCCAATTCTCATATCTAACTCATTTGTATATTCCAGCATGTCTCGTCATCATGGAAAGCGTGGAAGTTCCGATCGGAAGTTAGCCGCCATGATTGCTCGACAAATCGCTGCTGTCATCCCGACCATGGTTGCTGAACTTAATAGCACCTTAATGACCAACGCTAGTAACAATGGAAATGGTCATGGAGAGAATAGCAACAACCAAAACGGGAACAATCAACACGGGAATAATCAAACTTGCACTTTCAAACACTTTAGCTCTTGCAAGCCCACTAGTTTTAGTGGCAAGGAAGGAGCCACTGGTCTTCTTAAGTGGTTCGAAAGCATGGAGAATACCTTTATCAATTGTGAGTGCCCCGATGCACTCAAGGTTCGTTATGCCACTAGTATGCTCCAACAAAGGGCTCTTACCTGGTGGAATAACGAGAAGAGAAACCGTGGTCCTGAAGCGGTGCTAGCACTTACCTGGGAAGAGTTCAAGAACATCGCCATCGCGAAGTTCTGCCCAAGAAGTGAATTGCAAAAGTTGGAAGAAGAGTTTTGGAATTTGAAACAAAATGATGGTGATCACTTGGCCTACTCAACTAGGCATCATGAGTTGAGTATACTGCTGCCCCATATGGTCGACACTGTTCCCCGCAACATCGAGAAGTTCATTAAGGGTGTACCACCCCAAATTCAAGATGCTGTGGTGGGTAGCCGACCCACAACCTTGGAAGAAGCCATTACTATCATCGCTCAACTCACCGAGAACCATATACGAGAGGGCACCATGTCTGTGAAGGGTGCAAAGAAGGTAGAGAAGACGGCTACCGAGGCTGTTAAGGAGACTAAAGCTGAACCGTCTTACAACAACAACAACAAGAAGAAGTGCAAGTTCACACCGGCGCGTAACTATGTCGTGGCTGCACCCAAACAACCCCAAAGACAACTTGTACCTGCGGCTACACCTGTGGCACAAGTGCCTGGGGCTAGGGCTTATGCTGGTCCTCAGCCTATGTGCAACACGTGTAGGTATCATCATCCAGGAAATCAACCATGCCGCATCTGCACCTTATGCGGTAAATATGGTCATTTGGTGGCAACTTGCCACCGTGCACCTAACAATGCCGCCGTGGTCACAAACCGTGTGTGCTACAACTGTGGGGAACCTGGTCATTTTCGCCCACAATGCCCTCGTCTTGTGGGTAATGTTCCACAAGCCCGAGGACGTGCTTTCAACATCAACGCTAACCAAGCACAAGCAAACAACGATGTGGTGAATGGTACGTTAACTCACCTTTAACTTTTGTGATCCGATTAATTTCATACTTTACCTGTATCGTTAAATACCTAAAAAAATTGAACAGGTATGTTCCTTATTAGTAAAACTTATGCCTATGTCCTATTTGATTCTGGAGCCGATAAGAGTTTTGTTTCGTTAGAGTTTGAACCTATACTTGCTAAGCCACATACGAGACTAGAAAGACCCCTTACTATTGAAGTTGCCGATGGAGAACCGATCACCGTTGACATCATTATTCGTGATTGCATCTTAAGTCTCGACACGCAAGATTTTCTTATCTATCTTATCCCTATGAAATTTGGAAGCTTCGACGTCATCATTGGTATGGATTAGTTAGCCAAACACCATGCCGAGATCATTTGCTTCGAGAAGTGTATTCGTATACCGTTACCCTCTGGTGATACTTTGAAAGTGTTTGGTGAAAAATCTTCCAAAAGACTTAAACTCATGTCTTGCACTCAAGCCCGAAAGTGCTTAAGCAAGAAGTATATGACCTTCTTGGCTTACGTGGTCAACACGAAAGTCAAAGGGAAAGAACTTAAGGATGTCCCTGTCGTACGAGACTTTCCTGAAGTATTTCCCGATGACCTTAGTGGTTTACCTCCCGTGCGTGAAGTTGAGTTTAAAATCGACTTGATACCAGGAGCAAACCCGTGGCTAAGTCACCATATCGGCTTGCACCATCGGAAATGCAAGAACTCTCTAGTCAACTTCAAGAGCTATCCGAGAAGGGCTTCATCCATCCTAGTTCTTCGCCTTGGGGTGCACCTGTTATTTTCGTGAAGAAGAAAGATGGATCGTTTCGTATGTGCATCGATTATTATGAGCTTAACAAACTTACCATCAAGAACCGTTATCCTCTTCCTCGTATTGATGATTTGTTTGACCAACTTCAAGGAGCTGCTATTTTCTCGAAGATCGATTTACGTTCTGGCTATCATCAATTGCGAGTCCATGATGGTGATATCCCAAAGACCGCTTTCCGTACTCGTTATGGACACTATGAGTTTATGGTGATGCCTTTTGGTTTAACCAATGCTCCTGATGTCTTCATGGATCTCATGAACCGAGTATGCAAGCCTTATCTAGACAAGTTTGTGATCGTCTTCATTGATGACATACTTATCTATTCCAAGTCCAACACCGATCATAAACTGCATTTGAGATTGGTTCTTGAGTTGTTAAAGAAAGAGCAATTGTACGCAAAGTTCTCGAAGTGTGACTTCTGGCTCGAGGAAGTTCAATTTCTAGGACACGTGGTGAATAGCCAAGGAATTCACGTTGATCCTGCAAAGGTGGAAGCTGTGAAGAATTGGTGTGTTCCTACAACTCCTACCGAAGTTCGTTCTTTTCTTGGTCTTGCTGGTTATTATCGGCGATTCATTGCCAATTTCTCGAGGATCGCGAAACCGCTCACTACTTTGACACAAAAGAATAAACCATTCGAGTGGGGTTCCGAGCAAGAAGAAGCTTTTGAAGCGTTAAAGCATAAGTTATGCAATGCTCCTATCTTGACCCTACCCGATGGAAACGATGATTTCACCGTGTATTGTGATGCATCTAAACAAGGCCTTGGTTGTGTTCTTATGCAACGAGGGAAGGTCATAGCTTACGCATCGAGGCAATTGAAGGTTCACGAGGTGAATTACACAACTCATGATCTCGAGCTTGGTGCTGTTGTATTGCTTTGAAGATTTGGAGGCACTACCTGTATGGTACGCAATGTATAGTCTACACTGATCACAAAAGCCTTCAACACGTTTTCAATCAAAAAGATCTCAACATGAGACAACGTCGTTGGGTGGAGTTGATTAGTGACTATGATTGTGACATTCGTTACCATCCTGGTAAAGCAAACGTTGTAGCCGATGCACTAAGCCGAAAGATTCACAACAAGATGATCTCATTCCAAGAAATTCGCGATCGACGTCAATGGTTTGACACTTTGGGTGAGTTCGATACTGAGATCCGACTAGATGTCAACGAGACCACGGTACTACTACAAAACCTGAGAATAGATAGTGACATCGAGTCTAGCATCCTGGAGGCTCAACAAATGGTTCAACGAGAAGAAGAATGAAGGATGAGTTGGAGCATAATCTTCTAACTCAATTGGAAACGAAACCCAATGGGTTGATGTACTTCGCCAATCGTATTTGGATTCCAAATCGCGATAACATTCGTACCTTTATTATGAACGAAGCTCATCAAACTCGTTATTCTATTCATCCTGGTTTGGATAAGATGTACATGGACCTACGTGGTCAATATTGGTGGCCTGGAATGAAGAAAGACATAGCGACTTATGTAGCTAAGTGCCTCACATGTACGAAGGTTAAAGCCGAACATCAACGTCCAAGTGGATTACTTGAGCAACCCGAGATTCCTATGTGGAAATGGGAACACATATCTATGGACTTCATAATAAAGCTACCCCGAACCTCTCAAGGACATGATAGCATATGGGTGATCGTTGACCAATTGACCAAGTCGGCACATTTTATACCCATACGTGACACTTATAAGACATCAAAGTTAGCTCGTATATACGTTGATGAGATTGTAAGTCGTCATGGGGTACCTATACACATCATATCCGACCGAGATGCTCGTTTCACTTCACATTTTTGGTCGTCTATGCAAGAACTCTTGGGTACACAATTAGATCTAAGCACGGCTTACCATCCCCAAACTGATGGTCAAACCGAGCGAACGATCCAAACTTTGGAGGATTTACTACGTCTCTGTGTTCTTGACTTTGGTGGCGATTGGGATACGCATCTACCGCTCGCGGAATTTTCGTATAACAATAGTTACCACTCGAGTATCAAGATGGCACCGTTTGAAGCACTTTATGGTCGAAAATGTCGTTCACCGATCTGTTGGACCGACATTGGTGAAAACTTCATCACTGGTCCTGAACTTATACAAGAGACGACGATAAAGTTTCTATTATTCGCAAGAACCTTGAAGTGGCGAGAAGTCGTCAAAAGAGCTATGCTGGCAAGCGACGTAAGCCATTGGAATTCCAAGTTGGGGAGATGGTCCTTCTTAAGGTTTCACCGTGGAAAGGTGTGGTTCGCTTTGGAAAGAAGGGCAAACTGGCTCCAAGATTTGTAGGACCTTTCACAATCCTGAAAAGGATTGGGAAAGTGGCTTATAAACTGGAACTACCTTCTGACCTTAGTGGAGTTCATCCTGTGTTCCACGTCTCAAATTTGAGAAAGTGCTTGGCCGACGAAAGTCTGTATGTTCCGTTGAAAGACATTCAGATTGACGAGTCATTACATTTTGTCGAGAAACCTGTAGAGATCATGGACCGCATAATGAAGAAGACGAGAACCACAACAACCCCAATCGTCAAGGTTCGTTGGGAAAATAAACGTGGCGCTGAATTTACTGAGAACGTGAGGAGCACATGAAGAAGAGATACCCATTTTATTTGTATAGTTTCATTTCTTTTAATTTCGGGACGAAATTCTTTTAAGTTGGGGAGACTGTAACATCTCGTATTTTGTTAACTAAAAGTTAACTTCATTTACTCTTACAAGGATTATTATTGTCAATTTTGAAACTTGCGTGTTGTTTGTGCTTATTCTTTATTGTCATGGGTTTTTATGAAATGTTAAGTATAAATAATAATAATAATGTTAATATTAATAAAAGTAACAATAATAATAAGTAATAATAATGAATAATAGTATTAGTAATAATAAGATTACTTTTAATATGGTTATTTATAATTTATAAGGGTTATTAAACTTAACCATATTTAAAACATAAACTTAAATTAAGTTGAGGGTTAATTTGTCATTTTAGAAACTTGAAATAGAAACTTTGTGCATAAAATAATAAAAACATAAACCGCAGGGACCATTGGTGTAAATTAATAGAATTCAATCTCCCCTTCTCTCTCTCACGTTTTCCGGCCGCCGGCCGGCACAACTCCGGCGCGGCGCCGGTTAACTCGATTTCATTGGTTTTAGCTCGATTTCGCTTCAAATTCGTGCCAAAAGACTCGGAAAAATACTTTGGACTCGAACCCACGACTTAATTGAGCGTTAAGGCTTGGAATGGAGAGGCTCAAACCGAAAGGCGCACCTCAATCGGTTCATAACCGTTCAACGTACTCAAAATGATAATTAATCAAATCAAACGATGGGAAACGTTCGCGCAATCACTACTAAACTAAATGGGTAATTCAATTCGAGCTTAACAAACAATAAATTATCAAATTGTAACCGAAGCTAACGAACCAAAGATGAAGAGTGTTCGGGACTAAATCAATTAAATTGAATCCATTTAACAGAGGGGAAAGGTTTCACTCGATTCCTTCCAACTCTCTGTGCACACAATTTTGAAATACATACTCCATTAAACAAAAATCAAGCCTTGTTCATCGAGTGTTCATTGAAGTGAAATCAAGTTTCAAATCCTTAAATCAATCGAAACCAAGTAAGTTTGATACATGGTTGTGATCGATTAAGCAAGGGGAACAAAAGCCCCATGGTTAATTTGATCAACAACCTCGAATTGACGATCAATTTGATCGATTGTGTTCTAGGGTTCTTAAGGATTTGGGGGTTTTGTTTAGGTTTCATATTTAAGAATTAAAAATCAATACATACCGCGGCTGAGAGCTTGGTTCACTGATTAAGTTACTTCATTCACAACATGAGGTCCCGGGTTCGAACCCGGGCACCATCATGTTATTTTTTAAAGGCTTTTAACCCTTAATTAATTATAAAAACGTTTTAATATATATATAAGTTATTTTATAAACTTTAAATATTTTCAAAAAGCCACCATATATTTTCTGTATTTCTCTTTTAGTCTAAGTAATTATTATTATTATTTTATTATTATTTTCATGAATAATAAAATGGATTACAAATAATAACTAAAAATTATTATTGTTTCAAAATGTTTCTTTTAATTTAATATTGTTAATAGTACTTAATTCTTTTTGCTATAAAAATCTATTCAAATTTTATGAAACTTTCAAAATGTTATAATTATTTCTTTTTCACATAATTAGTATAAAACATAAATATATATTTTTAGAAAATATAAATGATTTTCATTTGTTAAATATAATTATTTAACAAACCTCAAAATCCATTTAACCCTAGTACTTATTAATTAGTTAACCCATTATGTTTAAGTTTAAATCTTGTAATATCTATATAATTAGGTGTATTGTGAAGATTTTACGTTGGAACGACGATTGCTATTTCTTATTAATCATCTGTTATATATTTATTTGACCATGTGAGTTTTCCTTGCCCCTTTTTCATATTTTCACACTAATTTGGGGTGAAACATGATAGCTTATACATGATACACTTATACACATTTGAGACTTGTAAATCACGTGCAATTCAACTTATTAATTTGTCATGGTTATTTGTGTATTGTAAGTGATTATATGAGATACATAGTTTGTTTACAATCATTAACTATTGCTAGCCTGGCGACGTCTTAGATCTTTGGGCCTGACAAACCTATTTGGTGCTAAAGCCGAGGTATTGCGGCTCCTGATGACGTATGCTTGTTCATCATGGGAACCAAATACACTTAGCCAATCTTTTATACTTGTAATCAAGTCGAGGTTTGGTTGTAACGATATGTGTTCTATAACCTTACTTGTTTATGACCTATGACATGAATTGCTACTTGTAATTTTTTTTCATATTATGTATGAAAACCTTGGAAACTCACCAACTATTTTTAGTTGGCTCTTATTTTTATCATGTTTCAGGTCAACCTCAAGTTTAAAGTGATCCATATGAAGTATGCTATAATCTAGGACTTGGACCTAGTTAATGAAATAAAAGTTTACATCATGTTATGTTATGTTTGAACTTATTACTTGTTTGGGACTTATGGTTGTATTTCATTTCAAGACTATGATATTAATATTTACATTTTAATATAGCGTTATGTGGCTGTGAACAATCTTAACCCTCACATCTCGACGTTTCCGCCGTCAAGGTTGGGGTGTGACAAGACCCAACACCTCCCATTGATGATAATCAAAGGGTAGTTTCTAATGACAACTCACATCAGCAAACTAGTGTGAGAAGGTCAGGAAGGCAGGTAGTTTGACTTTCCAGGTTCAATGACTTTGTCTTACTCGAGTCATCTGAACAAACTACCTGTATACATGAAGAGCCTAATGAGGAGTTGTTGATGGTGAATGAAGCATCCTTGCTTAAGTTTGAAGAAGCTCTGACTATTGCAGAATGGAGAGAGGCTATGGATGAAGAGGTGAATGCTATTGAGAGGAACAAGACTTGGATCTTGGTAGACTTACCAGTTGGTGTTAAACCTATTGGGTTAAAATGGCTATATAAAGTAAAGAAAGATGCAGCTGGAACAAGACACAAAGCTAGGTTTGTTGCAAAAGGCTATTTCAGTAACATGGCATTGACTTTGAAGAAGTGTTTGCCTTTGTGGCAAGAATGGAGACCATCAGGGCTATGAGGTAAAAGGAGCTGAAAAGAAAGTCTATAAACTGAAGAAGGCTCTCTATGGCTTGAAGCAAGCACCCAAAACATGGAACAAATGCTTAGATGAAGTGATAAAAGGGTTGAACTTTGTTAGATGCCAGAGAGAAGTAGCTATGTACCTGAGAGATTCCTCAACAAAGAAAATTGTAGTTGGTGTGTATGTAGATGATATGATAGTTGTTGGTAGTGACTTAAAGGAAGTTGAGAAATTCAAGCAAGAGATGAAAACTAAGTTTGAAATAACTAACCTTGGATTACTCAGTTATTATTGGGAATTAAAGTCAGTCAAAGGAAGGTTGGCATATTTGTGAAACAAACTAAGACTACTTAGAAGATTCTGAGTACAACTGGAATGGAAAAGTGTAATGAAACTAAGGATGGAACCTGGACTAAAGCTGGGATACTTAAAGGCTAGAGTTGAAACTAAAGCAACTGAGTACAGAAAGATAATTGGGTCACTAAGGTATCTCACCCATACAAGGTTTGACTTAATGTATGTTGTAGGATACTTAAGTAGGTTTATGCAGAATCCTGTGGTGGAACACATGAAGGCAGTCAAGCATGTGTTGAGGTATGTTAAAAGGACTATGCATTATGGCATTTGTTATAGTTATAGCAAGATTAGTGGAAGTGGATTGGTTAGGTATAGTGACAACAATTATGGTGCTGGAGATGGTGATGGAAAATGTACTTCTGGAAATGTGTTCTACTATAATGATAGTCCTGTTTCTTAGAGTTCACAGAAGAAGCAAACAGTTGCACTCTCTAGTTGTGAGACTGAGTTCATGGCAGCTACAATTGCAGCCTGTCAAGCCATTTGGCTACAAGGTCTCATAAATGAAATAATGGGTCAAGAGCACGATATAGTTGTATTAAAGGTGGATAACAAAGCAGTTTTGGTGTTAATGAAGGACCTAGTGTTTCATGACAGGTCTAAGCATATTGAGCTTAAGTACTATTTCATTAGAGATTGTATTGAAAGAAACAAAATTCAAGTGGAGTGTGTTTGTGGAAATCTTCAAAAGAGTGATATTTTTACAAAACCATTATCAAAAATGAAGTTTGCAGAGATGAGAAGCTTGATAGGTATGGAAGATTTGATCCAGAGGTTTTGAAACTAAGGGGGGAGATTGTTGGTTTAATTCCAAAATATAAAAGTCAGAAGTGTCAACTTTGTTGACTTTCATGGGTCATAGTTGTATATGATAAAAGTGTAAGGGTGTTTAGTGTAACTTGTTAGTTGGTTTGTAACTACCGTTTGTTTTGTAATCGTTTGATATAAGATGTAAGGAGATGTGATTTGAAAATAACACATATAGATTCAATAAACAATTTTGAAGTTCTTAATCTTGATTCGTATTTGCTCGCCACCATATAGTGCTTCTTAATTAGTTTGTTAAAAAGTATGTCATTTCCACAAGAATGATGGTGTAACCTTATTTAATACCAACTGCCTCTATAATTAGTTTATTTAACACTCGTTCTATGCTAGAGGGGAAGCTTCTTACGTGAGATATTTTTTTCTTGTACTAAAATATCGTAAAAGACAAACAAAACATTAATGATTCTACAGACTACACATGCATGATATAAGTTTTAATGATGTTGATGTCACAATTGTTTTGATTTTGTCAAACTACTTGTTGACTCTTAAATGGCGCATAGGGATATATATGATCGAGAAACTTTAAAGATGCGCGCAAGATTTATCTCTTTGACTCCTTTTATATGCGATAAGATAAACATATATCGTTTACAAAAAGTGATTGCGCTCCTCTATCATAGGGGTCAAAGTAAAGACGTAATTACTTACGTAGTTCTAGCGTGTATGATACACAACCGAAAATATTTGTAACGAACATTAATTTTAAAATTATTATCAATATATAGAATATAATTTAACATAAAAATCTTAATATATAATTAATGATTTTTTAAACCTCTTAACAGGATAGTGAATATGGTGTTTTTATACCCCTAAATTTTATATGAAACCTTTCAAAATCATGTCATTCTTGTTATTTTACATTAAAATTATAATTGATAACAAACAAATATATATACTCAGTAAAACTCGTTTACAGTAGGGTCCAAAAGTAATAGGATGAGCACAAACATATCCACTATCCCAAATCAATACTTTAGTTAAATGCTACAAACTATTTTTTCTAGTGGCTTGTTATGCTTATAATTTTCTTTAGTTGGATTTTAGAAGAGGTATTGATTTGAAGCTTAAGTTTTTGAAAACAGTTGTTTCATAGTACTTGATTACAACGTCATAGTTATAACATAATTAACTTAAGGCTATATGCATCATTTTAAGAGTTCCTCCTTAAAATTCACATGTGTGATAACATCATATTTAATTTTTTAAACATTAAATAATTAAGAGTGTTAACTAAATCCATGTTGGAAATTTGGACACAAAATAATTATATTTATATATTTGTATATAAATAGTTATTTATTTATTGGTTTAAGTTCTCGTTTTGTAACGAACCATACCGTGTCCAAACTGAAAATAAGATGAATTAGATATCGATACTCGAATTGAGTGGCCGGAATGAAGAAAGTAAATCTTGGATAATTATAGTAGGAAATTGTTGTAATTTTTTGCATATTGTTAATAAAACCATGTATTGATTAACATGGATGTTTTATATTTTGTCTAAGTCTTTTAATAAATATTATGAATATTTATTATGAATCATAATTGTTATTAAAATTGATATTAAACATGTCATAAATAAAATGAGAGTTTAGTTTGGTCTCATAAAACATTTCATAAATCAAATAGAAGTTTTAATTTGGTCTCATAAAACATCTCATAAATCAAATGAAAGTTTTGGTTGTTAATCATAAAACTTATATTAATGTGAACTTTATAGCATGATTATATAAACAAGCTGATCATGAGAAGGAGAAGAAGAAATTTATTATCTTTAAATTCAACAAGTTTTATATAAATTTAGAGATGAACACTCTCTAAATTAGTTCTTCATATACCATTATCTTTAACATTTTTTCACATAACATCATAACATATATTTTATCTGGTAATCTTTCGGGCCGAGGCACTCTCCGGCAGTACGTACTGCTTTGGTTATTGTATCTTGGGAGACAGACGCGTTGTCTTGAGTAGAGACGTGAAATTTGTTTTAAGGGATCCGTGTCTAACACGATCCTCAATCACAACCGTCAATATTTTGTTTGTTAATTGTTGTAGTCAAGGGGTAAACTTGAAGATTCGAACGCGGTAAACACTCATGTCAAGAATACTATATGAAGACTTATCGGAGTATATACTAAAGACGAATATTTGAATCAAGTTTGGTACATAAATTTTGTTTATATTTATTTTTCTATTCGTATTTGTAAATGGTATTATTTTATAATATTTTCCATGACTAGCAATAGTATTTTTAAAATTATTATAATTATATTTTAATATAAAAATAAACTTACTTTCTAAAATTCAAACCATGTTTATAACCAGGAATACCCGTCTTGAATTGTGAATTCTATGTTTTTTATTATTATAGTTAATGGTTGGAATTTTTAAGGAAAAAATGATAATAATTTTGACCATTGTACACAATGACGTGTACGATCTACATGCATTTACTTGAGAAGGTCTCAATGTCTCATGCCGCGTAGAATTAATTGTTAGCCTCGTTGACAAAGTCCGGTCACAAATTTAGGTTTCCGTTATTGATGATATTATTATTCAACTCTTGGTAAACTTGCCAAAAATATATTATTATTTATTTGCCTTTGAAGTGAAAATCGTATATGGCTATAAAAAACGAAGCCAATTATCTAATAACTAGTTTTTTTATCCGCCGCATATTGCGGCGGTATCATACGCAAGATGGTAAAGTATAGATTATGATTGACCAAACTCAGTTCCGAACTATATTTACGTTGAAACATATAGTAATTCAAATATATATATATATATATATATATATATATATATATATATCATTGAAAGAAAACATATTATATTTGATTTTACCATTTCTAGCTAGAATTTTGTGACACGTAGACCGACTCAAGACATACATAAAAAACACGGTTAATGGAGACATATGCAATGTGATAAAATATAAATTACAATCACCCTGACTCATTTCCAAATTAAATTTACATCGAGAAATAGAGTAACTCGGATTTGTATTGACAAATGAAAATGTAGTATATTTGACTCGACGTTCTTTAAACAAAATTTACTTTAAAACATATACCAGCTCAAAACGTATGTAACAATAAACACAAAAATGTTTCATATTTGATCTTATTCATTTCTGAACAAAATATACATCAAAACGTAAATGAAAGACAACACCATTGTTGCGGCAGAAACAAATAGGCAAGGACTAAAAAGGGACAAATTGGTCAATTCACAAGTGAGTTGTGAGAATGAAAACATGTGAAGCTAATTTATAAATCTATATCTATATTTATTAATAAAATAATAACTTTAGTGTCATATGGCATTCTCTAAAGTCTCTATTTTTTTTAAATTTCCGACAAAATATGTATCTGTTCTAAGTGTTAATCTAGGTTTATTTGACTAAAAGTTAACTTATATACAAAAGATATTTAAGGAAAATTTGGAATCTAACCTTAAATTGAAGCACATTTTTTTGGAAATTAAATCATACCCAATATTTTTTCTTTTTTCAAATAATTCATCAATAAAAACTTTACAATACAAATCATTTTTCTGCATCTATGAAATTGGTTCCTTAATTGTGTTTTTCTATTAAATACTCGATTTATATTCAAAATTTGACAAAAGTTACGAAAATTTTTAATTGACTCCTCTCCAGTTTGATGAAATTCAAATGTATCTTTTTTTGAAAATAAAGTCATACTAAATTATAAAATATTTCTCAACCATCCCAGGTTTATGACCCTCGCGATTTGTTTTATAAAGTCTGATGATATTGCATTTGACAAACTTCATTTACGTTCTCATTTTGGCTTCAGTTTTATCAAGTTTTCTTCAAAAAAAGGTATTTATTTTTTTGTTATATTTAAACTTTCATCCTCTGCAATTATAATTTAGCCTATCATTGTCTACACTATGTTTTTGGATTAATATTATTTTACTTTAATGTTTTTTAAAGTGATCCACTTCAACAACAATCTATAAAGAGTTATTACATGTTTTTATTTTTGAACTTTTTTATTTTCTTTTATGTGTATTGTCATATTATTATTATATGTTTGATAGGAGTTCGTTTGATATGTACAAATTGTTTTGATGTATCTCGAAGTAATATTGAAAATCACATTTTTGTTCCACGGTTGACTTTGACACCTTGAGACAAAAGAAATTCTTTTAAATTTCAAAGAAAACAGTTGTTTTTATCAGTGTGTTATGCAATAACACTAAAACAAGAGCTAATGATAATCACTATCTAAAGTTGTTTTGTTTTTAAATATGGATAATGATCAACTCTATATTGTATTATCTTGAGATAAAAATAGATAGAGTTAAAATTATTAATATTAGATAATGATAAAAAAATAACAAACAAAACACCAAATGTTGTATACAAGTAAAATTATGGATGTTTATGAATTTGAAATTTGTTTTTCAAGTTTAATTTAATTTATTTATTAGTTAAAGTTCTTATTCATAAATTTATTTCATTTCATACTATACACTATTTAGATGTATATATATTATTAGAGAAAATCCACTAATGTTAGATATAGCTAATGTTAAAAAAATATACATAAAAGTCGATATGCAAAATATTATCAACAACATTATAACTTACGCACCTTTTTAGACAACAATAATATATTTTTGATTGAACCCATGTGTTACACGGGACTTTAGCCTAGTATTAATTAAAGAACGTTTCTTTTGCCACTTGTCATTTTTTTAAACCATTTTTTGACACTTGTTATTATTTTAAACATCCTTAAAATTATTTTCCCTCCAATATTAAAGTAATTTAAACACTTAAACAATTTATTTCTCTTGTTATTATTTCACTTGTTATTATGGATGTATATTAAATTATTTTCCTTACATATTTGTAAAAATAATGATCTTGTATTTTAATCATTTATTTTAGTTTTATAATTAAAACTTATAAATGACAAATAAACTTCATGAATTTATAAAATTTTATTCTATAAATCATGAAATTACCATGAATTAATTTAATAAATGGAAGTTGAATAAATAGTATTATTATTGTTTTTGAAGGATTAAAACAAATTAAATTTCTAACTAACGTATTTGATTTTTCCAAAAATTGACCCAAACGGATTTGGGTTTGGGTTTCTATAAATGACAAATAAACTTCATGTAAATTTGTAGATGCTTCTCAAGCAAAAAACTTTTACGGGGTTTTTAGATGATCGATTCTTGTTTACTTATGTCTTTGAGATTTCAAAGTTTTATTGGCTTAAACTTGATACGAGAATCGTGTTTGTTATGATTAATGTTTTAATTTAGAATGAGAGCATCATTGTAATAGGTTTTCTGGATAAGTGCGGTTTTGAGGGGAAGGCATGTAGAAAGATTTTTTAAGGGTCATTAAGAAAAATGAGATAATAAGTTTTAAGTTTCAGAGGTACAAAATCAATGATGAAACAATTCAAAATAACAAGATATTTCGAGTGTAACGTTCGGCTTACAAACCAAAACATTACGTTGACTTATCAAAGTATTAGGTCAACTACAACCTTAATTAATACATGCGTACCTATAAGCGGACACTCACCCCAAGGGTTCCCAGGTAAGGTAAACGGATCCATCGGTTGATTTGGATTTATATGAATACCTAGCTTAGACAGAACACCTCGAGATACAGGCATCCCACTCTTCCAGCATACATGTTTCAAGTTATAGGATATAGACTTTGACGAGACTTGAAAACCACGAATAACGATTCAAAGCTTATTTTGAGAACCATTTGATTTAGGCTCATAATGCCTTAGAATATGATTTAAGATTTGTGTATGCATTTATAAGAATAAAAGTATAAGAAGAATCACATAAGACATATAATCACATAATCAAATATAAACATATAAGGCACATAAAATCCTATCTAAGCATATAAAATACATTAGAGGACTTATGTGTAAGGGTACTTAGTTATAGTCTAGGTCATTCCATTTCTAATAACCTAAATCCCTATAACCATGGCTCTGATACTAATCTATCTGTCACACCCCGACCGACGGCGGAATCATCGAGGCGGACGAATGTGAAACGATTGTTCATAGCATATAGAACTAAATAAGTTGTAATAATATTAAATATTATTTTTATTTAACAATACAAGTCAATTAAATAATTATAATACACAACAAATATAAACAACAACATAAGATATTTAATTTATCTAAGTCCAAGTCCTATATGAGCAATAAGAGTTTCTCAAGTAACCAACCTGAAACATATTAAACATAAAGGGTCAATTTTGAAAGTTGGTGAGTTCCCATGGGTTAAACGTATATATATATAAAAAGATTTACAAGTAGCAATTCATGTCAATGGTTATGAATTATGCAAGTTAATAGAACACTATAGCTACAATCAAACCATGACAGTTTACAAGATTAAACGATTAGCTAAGTGTAATTGAATTAACCAAGTAGGCTTGTCAGGCCTATAGATTTATGACGCCACTAGGCTAGCAATAGTTAATGCTTTTCAACGTATAATGTATCTCATATAACACTCACAATAATATCAATAATCATGACAAAAAGTAAAGATGAATTGCATGTGCATTTACAAGTATCAAGATGTTTACAAGTATAAGTTTATAAGGTTAACATTTTCACCCCAAAAGGTGTGAAATAAAATAAAAATGGGGCATGGAGAACTCACATGGAAGACTCACAAGTATAGTGATGGTTGTAGATAGGGATGTAAACGAACCAAACCGGCTCGCAAGCTACTCGAGATCGACTCGAAAAAAGCTCGAATGGAACCGAGCTTTAATGAGCTCGAGCCCGAGCTCGAGCTTATATTTTGGCTCGTTTACTAAACGAGCTCTAGCCCAAGCTTCATGTCACATCCTCAAAATCCACTTGCGGAGTTTTACCGCGAGGCGTGTGAACAAACCAGGATCACAGTCAATAGTTACTCAGAACGACTCTAAATGCCATAATTTAAACAAAATCAACCAAAATAAAAACTTTAAACAATGCGGAAGCGTTTTTGAAAACAACCCAAGTCAATAAAGTATAACTATGGCAAAACAAGTGCCAACCCAAAAGAGTAAACTATAATTGTTAAAATGTCAAATTGTCTTGAAGCATCGTGTCTTAAAATGCAATGAACCGTGCAGTGCTCCTATGGCAAGCAAGCTAAGGACCTGAGAAAAGCATACTAAAATATCAACACATAGGTTGGTGAGTTCAAGAGTTTGAGTTCAATAAACATATAAACAGTTGTGATATATATAAGCAGTGTATGGTAATAGATAGCTAGTCTATTATCAGTAAATATTAATACATAGTGATTTTGCAATTGAAGCATACTGTGATAGTTGTTGCCTCCTGTCACGACTTACCATGTCGTGACAATGTTCAATAGGACAAATTGCACCCGGTTGACCTCGAGTCACACAGGTGGGGCTCGTCAGACCAGTAGTACTACCCAAGTTTCCCCGCTATTAAATATTAACAATTCAAAAGTGTGAGGACTTTTCCCATGGTAAACAACACTATATTAATATTATACACAACTTAAATAATAAAAGCGTTCGTATAAATACCAGTATGCTATCTCCCCCAAAAGAGATTAAATAAAGAGTGGGGCATGAACTCACCTGATGTATGCAAAGAGTACTTAGGGTTTATTTGAGAAACGAGAGGATAGCCAACCTTCACAGGTTACCTAGATCATGTGAGTACATAAGTACGTGTAAATAAAAGACATGTGAAACCCTAATCATACCAAAACCAAAGACTCAAGCTTCCAGAAAAATAGACACGTTTGACCTAGTTGACCCGTTTGACCCGTTGGTGACATTATGAGTTATAATTCAAATAAAGCCAATGAGCACATACAACATACATGATTAACATTCAAATAGTATCATACGTATGCTATATCAACCAGGGTATCACTTAGATCATCATACAATCAAGTACTATACAAGTCATGCGAATCTAGAACATTAACATATCCATTAGTCATAATACAACTAACACGTCACACAAAGTTCAACCATTCATCACATGCCATGTGAAGCCACTCACGACTTCACATCCTAAACCCTGCCAATCCTACTAAGTAGGGGCCTCAGATCCGCACGCGTGTATAATGATCATAACCATATTCTTTAAGCATATGCATTGCATTCACAACATCACAACAATCAATTACCAGACCCAAGCATGATGTCCTACTACTACACAACATCCAAACCATACATGATCACCAAAGTCCAAATATCACTCATGATTATCCAAGCATGCCATACAACTAATTAACACGTTCTATCACACTAGAATTTATCCTTGAACATACTAGCAGGCTCCTATCATCCCAAACATGATCATAACATCATACTTCAACGTTTACACAAATAAAGTTTCCTTTTGGGAAAGAACATCCCAAAATCTATCAAACATCCAAAGCATACATGAATTCATCAATAATATACCAATTCAAGCTCATACTAACATCTAAGCATGATCAACCACATCCAAACATCATAATTCACCAATTCATATCCAAAAGTTACTATCTTTAGTAATGTATGAACTATAACATGTTTTCTTGAATTTCCAATGATCACAACAACAATCTAACATCTAATTATCACCATGAACACATCCATAACATCATAACATCCATAGTTCAACATTTCATGCAAATAAAGTTACTATTATTAGTAACCTATGAACATCAACCCTAAATCATCAATTTCTTGCAAGATTCATGATTCCTAACATTCATACAACTTATTAATCACCACACATTCATCAAACAACCATCATTCACCCATAATCATGCCCAAAATCGAATTAGGGTTTGACTAGAATCAAAACCCATGATTAACCCACTAACAACATGTAATTCATCCATGATCGACGTTAACTAACATGCATTCAACCTAACTAACATATAAACATAATCAAACAACATCCAATTCGACCTAATGAGGATCAATTTCGAATCCAAGGTTTGGCCCTAATGAACCATTCACAAAAACTCGAAAAACCTAACCTTTAAACGTGTAATTGCTTGAAATTGATGTTTCCAACGTGTTCTAAACCTTGAAATCGAACCAATGTCGTGTTTCTTTGCTTGATCTTGGTCGAATTCGAAGATGGAGAGGGAGAGGAGTTTGATCGCGGCCGCTTTTGGGTGGGGATTAGGGTTTGGGTTGTTTTGTTAAATTTTAATTTACATATTTACCTTTTTAACCCTTGTAATTTGTATTTTATAAAAACTAAGCTTTAAACTCTTTGTAAAGTGTTTTTAACTTCATAATATAAAGATATAAACTTATAAAATTCATTATATATCTTATTTTTATAAAAACACAAGACATACGAATAAATAGGCACGTTTCCGTGTTACGCGATAAATTCTTTAATTAACCTTTTATAAATGTGTAAACACATAAACATAACCCAATACTCACATAATCACTTAGATTCACATCAAATTAACATTATCATTATTATTAGGTCACCAACGTTAAACGACAACTAGTGTGTGCTCACGACACGTGTATACAAGACTTAACGGAACTAACGGAGCTTGGTAACGGAAATTTACCGGATGTCACACTTCAGATATCGAGCTCGAGCTGGCTCGCGAGCCTAAACGAGCTTTTCTTTATACATATTTTTTATAATATTTTTTACATATCAAATATATATTTATAATAATATTATTAATTATATATAAAAATATGATATAAACAATTATATATTATATATTATATTATATATATGATAAGTATGATTATATAAATATAGTAGTAAGTATAAAAAATAAAAAAATAAAAAATTAATGATAAACAAGCCGAGCCCGAGCCGAGCTCGAGTTTGAATAATTTCTGACGAGCTCGAGCTTTAGAAATATAACTACAAACGAGCCGAGATCGAGCTCGAGTTTTCTAAAGTTAAAACAAGCCGAGCTCGAGGTTAAGTGAGCTCGGGCTCGGCTCAGCTCGTTTACACCCCTAGTTGTAGAGTACATAAGAAAGCTTGAATGTTAAGAGTCAAAGGTGATGTCCTAAATGATGAAAAAACAATAACTTGAGGTTGGAATTCATTACAAGAAGTTAGGACGTTTAGAGAATGCTAAAAACGAAAGGTAGATTGAAAAAGGATTATTGTATCAATTTTAGATTCTGGACAGAATGTTTGGTATGTGTTTGAACAGGTTTTAGAAATAGAAAATAGTTTCATAAAGTTATAAAAATTTGTACTTGATTAGTTCAAAGTCTTCCGGACAACTTTCATTCAGAAACAAGTTTATGAAAAGATCTTTAAATAGGTCAAACAAGCAGCACAAGACAGAAGGTGCTGAAATACGCACTTATCTTGTGAAGGCTATTGTTGAGTCGTCCGATTGAGTTTGAAGACGTATAAACTGTCTTTGAAAAGGTAATTCAATGAAATTAACATTGGAGTCTGAGTTTACTCAAATTTAGTTTGTTATGATCAAGTTATGATCGGTTGAAGTAAGATTATATTCTGCCAGAATTGTAGTAAGGCACTTATGTGCACTTTTAAAATAAATTTAAAATAAGTTTTATTAAGAAAATTAAAATTTATATCTTTTCTAAAACATTGAACCTTTTGAAATAAAATATTTTAGATCATTCCCTTTTTAAAATAATTATAAAAAATATAGAATTTTCTAAAAACAGTTTTATTAAAACAATCAGAATAACTAAAAACTTGAGTTTTTAATAAACAAGATTTTTATAAAAAAATAAATTTTTATAAGAAAATCTTAAAACAAATATTAAAAAATAAAACTATTTAGATAACAGAGTTAAAAACAGTATAATGTTTTTTATCTCTTTAACAAGTAAGTATATATAATTTTACTAGCTTTAGTAAACCCGCGTATTACATGGGTTAATAAATAAAACATAAATATAATATAATTTATTGATTATAAAATGATATGACTGAAATTACGGATGAGAAATAACTATAACCAATAAACCAGTGAATTTAACTTTTTAAAGTTTTATTTTAATTTTTTTCTAAAAAAATAAAATTTTGTTCTTAAATAAACTGTATAAAAATGTCATTTTAAATTTTTTATTATAACTCCCAAATTAATTATTTTTGGTTTTAAAAAAATGAACTTTTAAAAATACCAATTTTTAAAATATTTCAAAGTTTTAAAAAGTTTTATGTTTTAGAAAAAAACATTATTTTATAAAATTTTTATTTATTTAGACATAATATTAATAAATAGATCTTTTTTTACATGTAAAAGAAAGTAAAGTAATATTATTAGTAATTAAGGTAGTTATTTAAAATGAAAGAGAGTCTGGAAAATTATAGTGAGGATGATTGTAGTGCTGACACGTGGCACCTCAAGTTACCATTTTATTAAATTAGTAAGATAAGATGCATATCTTATATTAAAATATCATATTGTAACTTTTTATGTTTAAGACTAACTATAATCCGTTTAATAAATGGGTTTCTAGACTATATATTTATCTATATATCTATAACCTATCTATTATTTATTTACTTGAAATAACTATTCATATGCAATTAATTATATTTTATCTTCAAATGTAGTTTTATAATTCATAATTTTTTATTACTAATTATTTATTATTATTTTTATTCAGCCCGTGTAATACACGAATTACTAACCTAGTTATGTTATATACTAAAGCAAAGGTTGAGTGATCTGCCACCAACCTTTGCTTTTAAGTATTAGTATAAATGTAAAGGTTTGTTGATATAATCGAAATTATTTGATACTTAACATATAGTTTGGAGTTAATATCTTAAAAACAATTTCTTAACTTTTAGGCAAATGTCTCTCAGCCTAATTTTGCACATTAACGTCTTAATCATGGCAGGAGAAAACACGAGAGAGTCATTAAACCTTTCTCTATATTATAGTCCTATACTAGCATAAAATTCAAGCAAATGCATGTGATTAGAATTTTTGATGACTTGTTATGCTTATAAACCATTTTTCACAAAATCAAAATTTTAAGAAGTTAATTAAAACCTAGAGTTCAAACAACGAGATATTGACAAAACAATGAATTTTATTCAAAGCAATACTTTTTTAAACGAAAATTTTAAAAATAATAAAAATATTTTATCAATTAACCAAAATACTTATTTATATGTAATTTGAATCATATTTTATATCAAAATATTGTTACAGTTTCTAACTTTTTATAAATAAATATTTAGTATTTGGGTTGAGTGATCTTTTTTTGTTAATTTTGACATGTTTAGGGATTTAGTATTTGAAATTGGTTGAGAACCGTTTCTATAAAGAGTAAGAAATTACGATTTTTTAATGCCTAACTCTATACTTTAGTTATTTTTATTTTTGTGTTAGTTGATTATAATTTGTGTCATTTTCGTTCTGCAACTAATTTAGTTTTGTCACCTTGTATTCAAGTCTTCAAATAATTAATTCTTTTAGGAAAATACTTTTGTTAATTTTGACTTATCTTGAATAGATTATAATAAATTAGACTTATTAATTATTAAAGAGATAATACTTAATAGTTTCTTCTGTTGTGACACAAATACTAAAATAAGAAATGATCATTAAATGTTACCAAACCAACATCTAACAACTGTCATTTCCTACACATAAATACCCTATAAGCTGGACTTGGTGGTGTTGGATGGTGTAATTTCGATTTTACATAACTTTTTATTGGTGCCTCGATTGATGGTAAAAACATCTAGCTAGTGGTGTTCTAAATAAATGGACAAATTACATATTTTTTTTGTAAACTTATAAATTATATATATAACCAAACTTAAGTTTTTACTTACATATATCCTCTTGTAAATTTAGATAATTACATATATACTCAAATTAAAATTTTAATTACATATACGCCTTTTAAAACTTAGTTAATTACATATATACTCAAACTAAAAGTTTAATTACATATATCCGTTTTATTAAACAAAATATTACATATTTATAAATTTTATTAGTTTTATTAAAAATAACTTATATAATTAGTATTTTACTTTTATTTTTATTAAACTATAAAATTATGTTTTTTCTTCTTTACTTGCTTTTCGAGTTAGATTATTTATTAATATATTATACTAACATCTATAATCTTCTTTTTGTCATTTTACCTTTTTATGCTATTTTTTCCGGTACCTATACTCGACACTTATAGTCTCAGAGCATTTACAGCCCATTCTTTATATTTCTGTGAGTATGTTTCCTATATTATATGGTATGGTTATAAGTAGTTGTTAGTGAATGATATGATAAATTTACTGTTCAATTTGTATTTTGGGGAATAACTGTTCAAAACCGTATAATAGTTTTAATATATTTTATGTGGTTATGAGTGAAGTAGAGAGAGAAAAATAATGATAAAGTTAAAAAGTATAGAGAAAAAATAATGATTTTTAGTGTAATTATATGGATAAAAATATGGAATGGGTTGTGAATGCTCTCATTATGTAACATAAAATTATGTCTTCAGATTATGTTTCATAACAAGACTGGATGTGTCAAGTATGGTACCTAGAAAAATTTAGCATCAAAGGTAAAAAAATTCATAAAAAGCGTTAGTATAAAAATATTAGTAAGTAATCAAAACTTGAAAATCTAGTAAAAGAAAAAAAAACAGAATTTTATAGTTTAGTAAAAATAAGAGTAAATACTAATTATATAAGTTATCTTTTAATAAAAATAATCAAATATATATATATATATATATAATATTAATCTTTAATAAAGAGTATACATGTAATTAAACTTTATATTAGGTATATATGTAATTAACTAAGTGTTACAAATAAATATATGTAATTAAAATTTTAAGTTGAGTATATATGTAATTGATGAAGTTTATAGGGGGATATGTAATTCTCCCAAATAAAACGGTGTTTGTGGATAGAAATTATTTAGGCATTTATAAAATGAACTCTTATGCCTTTAACATGGTTCTTAGTGAATAAGATAGAAAAAAGAAGTGACTAGTTTAGTAGGAGATAACTAGAATTCAAATTCCATGCAACACATTTATATACAACTTATATTCACTAATAGTTCGAAATAAAGATGTCGTAATATTATTTTCATATCAATTTTGAATTAAACATTTATCAAAACTTAAGACAAAAATAACAGGTTATAACTTTGTATTTAGAATTTTAAAATTTTTATAATTAAAAGCTATAAAAAGAATATAAAAATTTTTATAAAATAATTATGATATTAAAGTTCATAATAATTTAATATTAATTACTGGTGACTTACACTAAGGATCTTTGGTATACTTAATTAACTAATATCATTTAAGTAAATCAATTACAATTACGTGGGACAATTTATAAAAAAATCAAAGGCACACGAACAATAAACTAATGTAAGGGTTTAAAACTCATGGACCGAATGATACAGATTTAAATTATATAAATAAAGCCTATAAAAATTTTAATATGCATCATTCAACCCATAAGCTTTAAATTTTTACTTTAGTTTATTTTATTGGTTGAATAAATGAGATCGACTAAATAAAAGGTTTGAAGCCGACAAACCTACCACCTTCTAATGAGTTAGACTAAATAAACATTGGTTGAATAATATAAGATTGTCATATCATCATTTTTAAATTTCTTACTAAAATCGTCTTTTTTATTTGAACTTAATACATGGTTTTTCTTTTGGGACTTTTATATATCTATTTTTTAAACTTATAAAATTACATATTTTTTAAGTAATGTTAGAAAAACATTATATATACGTATTTGCCCCTTTCTTTTAAACTAAGATCTTTAAATATTAGTTTAAAAGTATATTATATTCTTAAAAATGGAACCTCAACGTCAATGACTCGATGTAATTGATGTTTCATAATATAATGTTTGTGACCAATTCTGACTAGTTATTATTATCAAAAAAAGCTGTCATTGCCACATTTTGCTGGTCCATGTTCAATACCACTGTCTGAATAACATAACTAACGTGAGATTGACCCGCCCGAATCGCTTAACTTAAATTCTTGAAAGACCTCTCACCTAACTAACTATCAAACACACTTAATTTAGATAACAGCCCAGGCCCAAGCCCAAGCCCAAGCCCAAGACCACCTCAACACTTTGGGTACTGCTTTTCTTCTAATGCCTGGGTCAATTAGTATTCTCTCCATTGATGATTGTTGTGATGAAAGATAAAGTTTCCTAATATCAAGACACCTAACTTCACAAATTGACATCTTTTTATACGTCTCGTAAAGTTCATACGCAAGATATAAGGTCGATGACTCTGTAAACAAGAGGAATACAATGGGGGTTGTTAAAGGGCTATACACCCCATATAAACTTATACGACCCCGTATACGACCTCATATAGGACCCATATAAACTTATACGAAGCGTATAGTAAATTTCGACACTAAATATGAGAAAAAAATTCAGGTGTTGTCAGAGTGGTTATATGCCTCGTATAGGACTATACAACCCCTCTATACGACACGTATAGTGCTAAATGACTGTATATGACGCATATAGTGCAATACAACTTGTATAGAACTTTGGAGTTGTTAATTTATAATTAGAAAATGTCTCATTTACTTGACCCTAGATTAAATAAGAATTCTTGTGTTATTATTATGATTTGATGAAATGATCTCATCCATAAATGATAATGATTAAAGGTTAAAAATGTTGCATGACAATTGACATTATCTTGATTAATGAAATTTCAGTTTGATTTTGATAACTTGAAAAAGATATTTTAAGAAAATTTAAAAAGTCCCAACTGTTTTTACTCTAGAATCAATATTCTAAGTTACTATTTGAAGAATAGAAGTGAAACCAAACAAAATTATGCAAAGTATGGTAATATACCTTAAATTTCAGAGCTTTGAGTGTTTCATTGGTTTTTCATTTAAAAGACCCAACAGTTTTGTGACTTGATCAGTCGTAAAATTTATCCATACAAGTGCAGAAGCAGAATCAATTCTGTTAAACATGAGATCAGTCGTAAAATTAACTCTCAGTTAGTAAAGGATTATTAGAGGAAAATAAACTCAAAGTTGGGAGTATGTGTAAATATTTACCGAGTTGAGATTAATAACGACCAATAAATAAAATTTAAGATTATTAAAATCCAATAACCATTTTAGTTATTATTGGCTGATTTGGGTGGCATCGTATCACTTTGTGATTGAATTAAGAAAAAATTTGTGCACACTTTTTATATGTGTATGAAGGCAAAATTTTCTTGGTCTTGATTAACATCAAAAGACCCTTTGTTGGTAGGTTGGCTTGCCCTCCACTTCTTTGACCCGAGTTTGAATCTAAAGGGGCGTTTTTCTTTTGTGTTTTTGTTGTCGATTTTTTTGGGGTTCGTCCAGATTTTTTTTATTTGTGACATTTTGTTTTGGTATGCAAAAACATTTTCTTTTATCTTTACGTTACAACTTTTATCACTCTTGTTGTGTTAATATTTCAAAATATACAATCATAAATTACAACTAACTATAAGCAAAAAAAATTATGTTTCCTGTCGCGTAGCGCGTGCGCCAATAATAGTTTATTTCACTTATGGTTGTACGTGGAGAAAGTTTTGATGATATAAGATCGCTAGGAAAACAGGTTAGAATCAAGAGCTATATATTGTATTTCTAACACTTTATTTTTCTTTTCACACAACCTTATTGTTTTTATATCAATTCAAAACCGTTAACTTATAGACTTTTGATTATGATTTTAAACATACGTATTTTGTTCATAATAAAACTTGAACCTTCATCACTAGAGTTGGACCTTTATTGTTCTTGTGAAGACCCATAATATACAGTTTAATATTTCGTTTAGTGATATTTTAAAGGATAGGTAAGTTTATACAAACAAAAATTTGGATTTCCAACTTGTATCAGGACTTAATTGAATTTCTCCCCAATCCTTTGAAGTTATTTTTCAAGGTACATAGTTTATCTTTGAAAGTGATGGCCAGCTATTTAACCTCGTTTGACAAAGATTCTTTTAGAAAATAAGTTTTCTACATGCGGGAATTACTCTAAAGTTTGTGTTATCTATTCAAAGCCACTTGAGTTCTATCTCATAATACAACTCTCTCTTTGAAAAATACAATTACCATAGGGTGTAGCATCATGAAAATGTTATTTACAACTGCAGTTAAGATAGATTATTACTTAGAAACCGTAAATTAGCTCACTAACCTAACAAAATTGCAATTTTGCATGATATAAGATCGAATAGTCGAAACTAATGATGTGATTAATTAACAGAAACAATCAAATAGGTCAAGTTGATTCATATTTACATAGAACCTCCAAAGGCTAGCCTTGAAATAAAAAAAAATCAATAATAATCCAACTTTTAACTGAATAATAATATATTCTTAAAATTTTAAACTAGTTTTTAATTTACTTTTAAAAATATATTAGTGATGAAAAAGAAAAAAAAAATACTTCTGTTCAAAATTCAATAATAAAAGATAACTTAGTATCAAAATAACAAACGATAATTGCTTCTGCATTACTAATGTAAAACCGATCTTTCTTCATCAACATCTTCTCTATGATCTTCTCTAATGAGATTCCTACAAGACTCTCACACATAGAGACTGAAATTTCAAGCTCAAAAACATCTGATCTACAAACAGGACAACTTGAATGCCTTTGAAACCAAGTATCAATGCATGATACATGGAACACATGAAAGCAATTTGGTATGGTTTTCACCCATTCATCATCTTCATATTCACCCAAACAAATTGCACATTCAGTCTTTAACGTACCTTGATTCCCGTTATCCAGTTCACTTTTTTTATTGAATTGTGTAACGGGAATCATTTGCACAGTGAATGAGTTGAGCCCGCGGCTCTGGAAGTGTAGGGAAGGATCATTACCATGTGCACTTGTGTCGTGTTGAAGGCGCCTATGCGGGTTTCCTAACGATAAAATGGAGCCAAGAGAACAATATCGCAGTATTTGAATGTAGGTTAAAATTAGAAATAAGGTTCCCATGGACACCATCATAGCAATCATTATATTGGGCTCCATTTATGGCTGCAGGCTATGTGATCCTATAGGACTTAAAGCCATGATCAATGTAAATTGAATTCTCAGATGGAGTTTAAGATATTATCTTTTTGTGGTATAAAAAGTGGAAAATAAACATTGTTTTTTGGGACGAGTACTTGTTATTTTGTTGAAGATAGGATAAGATGAAGAAAACTAAGTGAAAACCAAAGCAAACATTGTTGTGGTGATAGTTCTTAAGGTGCCAAACGTTGATTCTATGTTAACTTGTTTATTTGTTGCAATGTTTGCGTCAATGTGTAGAGTGCTCTTGTGGAATCAGAAACAAAGGGAAAGTTATTTTGAATCTTATTGGGAGTATCTTAAACTAGGAAAATCACCGAAATGAATGATTAACCCTAATGTTGGACAAATAAATTTTAACTTTTTACTTTTAGAAAATTAACATTTAATTTCACCAGCAGATTTAATGTCTTCATGAGGATAGTACATTGATAATTATAAGGGAGCGAGGTGCATTTAGCCTATCCCATAAAAAGAGGCTAATTATCTCATCGTAATTTTCAATATACCATTCTCGTGTTAAATGCTAGGTTAAAGTCTATGTATTATATGAATAAAATAAATAAAACATATCAAACTTAGTTTTATATATATTTTATTTTTTAGATGTTATTATCCTTTGGTGAAATAAAAATATAAAAAATATTAAAAGTTATAACATATAATGAATTAGGAATTATTACTCTATATTTAATCATAAAATATGTCTAAAATCATATAATTTAGTATGCATTAATAAATTATTAAAATAAGAACATTTATATTTTAGATGTTTAATTATTTAGCTTACTTATTTAAAATTATCATATAATATGAGAGAGACAAGAAACACAAACATAACTATATTTGGTTTATCATATTTTAGTTAAAAAGGAAAGTCAAATTAATTATTTTTATAATTTCGTATTTATTATTAGAGATATACGGGAAAATAACTTTTTTGAATATGTTATGATGATAACACGTGTTTTTTGATATGCTAGAATAATAACACGTGTATTAAAAAACCTTATTTTATTATATACATTATAGATTATAGATAGATATGGAATATTTTTTGTATTAATTTAGCATGTACAAGAGATATTTTTTATGTGACAACTAAACAAAGGAGTAACAAGAAAAATAAAGGATGCGCTACATTCACCACATAGAGATCGAGAAAGATAATACATTCTAATAATTGATCATATAAAAAGTATGAAACCAATATGTAATTCAATTCAAACCCTAAAAATGGCATTCATCATGTACACCTATATATCAAACGTCAAAAGGTTCAAAACCCATCAAACTCCTTTACAAAAAGAGAAAAAAAAGGTGCAAAAAGAAAGAGTAAAAACACACCTTTCTTCATGATATCATCGAAACCTTTGCCTCTTTTCAACCGGACCAAAGTTACTAGCCATCGGACAACTTGTTGTCATCCTCCATTGATTGCTAGAATTCACATCATTAAAACTCAAAAAACTTCCACCATCACCACCAATCATATGAGCTGAAATCCCATAAGACATCTCAGATATATGTTGTGATTGTTGTGTCATCATTGTGATTGGATTCTGACCACCACTGCCGACGAACCGCGGTGGTGACAACAACTTTCCCCTAATGGAAGGAGGGTTTGATGCCAACAATGTTTCCAGAAGCGGACCAGCTTCCATAACAGCTCTTAGTAGATTTCCCTTTTGTGGTAAAGCCTTTCCTTTGATCATATTTTCCATCATCAAAGTAGCACGATCCATTTTCGACACACTATGAATTGTATCAAAGGCGTCGGGTAACATCTGGTGATGCTGAACAAATGAAGTTTTGGTGTTGATGTTAGAGAACTCAAGTGAATTTACAGGTGAAGAACAGTGATTGTATGCATCAGAAAGACTATTTGATTCTGCAATACTTGAGTTGGCTTTTGCAGGTGCCATTAAAGGGTGTTGATGAACTTGATCAATCACGAAGCGATCCGGGGTCATGTAATTGTTTCTAATAGGCATGATCTTGTTGAGTAGTTGTTGTAATTGATCTCTTGCTTCATCTCTTTCTTGACAAACTAGTTTTAAGAGGTGTAGCAATTGTTTAAGCGATTCAGTGTTCTTGCTCATTTCTTCATTTGCTTTTGCTTTCACTGCTTCAAGTTCAAGTGCAGTATAATGAATCTTGAGCTTCAGTTCATCACTGATCTGCAATTTCAAGGAATTACAAAAGAGTTAGTAGATGATTGCAAGAATATAGAGTATTTTGTGATTAAATTTTATGTTAAAAAATTCAATGTTAATTAATAACCTCGATTACTTTGTTGATTTAAACTTAATCAAATATCTGGAGAATGAGTTCTGTGAATGAATAATAATCAATGCATTAATAATTAATAAGAAAACATCATTATCTTCGATATGATTTTACCACGTACACTTTTAGAAAACAAATGTTTTTGATTATTTAATCAATACGGGTTAATAGAAGTTATGATACTCTTGTAAATCATGATGATTAATAGAACTTTAAGAAAGAAAAACAAAGTAACATTCAAATTTATATTTTAAAATATATACGAAATGAAAAATATTGTCTTGAAACATTATTTGAGTGAGTGCCAACTAATAATAGTATATTAACCGCTAGTAGTTACCATAACATACAAAATACAGTTAATTAAAATAAAGATTGGAATATAAACTACACAATCAACAGGTGAAAACATGCATACAACGATCTAATGCATTTTTATAAATCCTTTAGAATTTATTAGAGGAGCACGAATATGTGATTACCTGAGATACTACACACACTAAATGTGTTTTTTTCACACAGAAACAAAAGAAATACAAGATCTTCATATAGATAATCCAACGAAGACCAGAACAACCTAAATTGTAGTCTGACATTCAATACATGATTAACTAGCAGTGTGATTTGCAAACAGCAAGAATTTCATCTTTTTAGATGCGGTTTTCAACTCTTTCATCAGTAAGTAAAAAAAGAAAAATATTAAAAAAATAAAACCTTAATTTTAAGGACCAATTGCTTCAGATCTAAGTTCAGGAGATGTAAACAATCACATTTTGGGAAGATCACAGAAAAGTTAGAATTTGATTTATCACTAAAAAAACAAACGAGTATCATCGAGGGCCAAAACGGTCAGATAAACGTTAGATAAGCTATGTAACATTGAAAATACGTCGGAATATGAAAGAACAAAAATAAATGAATGGTGACCAATTACCTCTTGATGACTCCATAAAGATGCCATTTCTTCCATTATATTCTCCCCTTTTTGTGTTTGTGTTCAAAGAAAGCAGAAGGGGAGGTGAAGAGAGGTGCACTAGAGTATCTTATAGAACACACTTGACAAAAGACAAAGAGAGAAAGAGATACATTATTATTTAAATATTTAAAAATTAAAAATTAATAAACAAATTGGGTTGTAGCCTGTAGGGCATCTCATAAAAATAGTTAAAATACAGCAAGGAAAAATTGAAGTTTACAATCAAAAATATTTTTACAACCCGACTTTTATATGAAATTAAAAATTTTACGCGGTGACAACTTATTATCTACACGTAAAACTAATATGGAAAGAATATTTAGGAATCTAGTTTGGTTATAAACAACTGAATTTTGTTTTGGAATTATTCTGTCAATTCCTTTCACAGCTTCATTATTAATACGCGTTTTGAGTTTCACATTGTTATTTTTATATCTTGCGCATAAACGCAATGCTGTTGAGACCGGATCGGACCGGCCGGTCCGACCGGTTCGACCATGAATCGGTGGCTGGTCCGGTCCGGTCTGGTATGAATCGTTTTGAAGTGGTTGGACCGGCCGGTTCGTCTCGAACCGCTGGTCGGACCGGGAAACCGGACCGGTTTTCGTTTTCTTTTTTATAATTTTAATGGGTAAAAACGGGGTGTTAAACCATAAATTATTACGTCGGATATACAAATATAATTACGTTTTATATATAACTATAATACATATATATATCATATATAAATTAGTTATATTTAATTACATATATAAATATAATTAAAATATAGTTAAATCCGATCCAACCGGTCCGACCACCAAACCAATAAGACGTCCGGTTCGACGTCCGATCCGGTTCTGAAAACATTGCATAAACGTAATCGCAAAATTACCATGTAACAGAAAGTTGAAGGTAATTAAAATAGTTATAAGGTTTGTGGGGTATCTTCTCTAACAAATCAGAATAATTTTTAGCAGCATATATACATGTCCCAAGTATAGCAAATCACCCATTTGCTGATAATATTAAATTTTAGTTTTTTTAAACGACAAATATACGACCTTGCGGTAATTAAAATAGTTATAAGGTTTGTGGGGTATCTTCTCTAACAAATCAGAATAATTTTTAGCAGCAATATATACATGTCCCAAGTATAGCAAATCACCCATTTGCTGATAATATTAATTTTAGTTTTTTTAAACGACAAATGTACGACCTTGTTTCGAACAATAGGTGTTATTTTAATTGGGTCTACCTATTCGTTTTCCAGCCGGAATCGCACTCCTAACCCCCTCGGAGAAAAATTCATTGTTGAGAAAACCCACTGACTCAACTCTGAACATTTTGCTCAGAGTGAAACTTGTATCCATAACCTTCATTTTATTTACATGTCATGGCTACCTTACCTTAACTAGTTAGGCTAAGAATCATTAATTAAATTTTAGTGATATTAGTTATATCATTTTCAATTATAAAATAGATATTTAAATAAATTCAGAATATGTTTTTCTAAAACTTAACTTTTTTAAGAATAAAACTTTATAAATATGAAGTTTTTTTAATATAAAGAACTTTTGAATAATGACAGTGTTTTAAAACCAATTTTTGTTAAAATAGAATTAAATTTTTTTAAATAAAAGTTTTATGAGATAGGAAAGTTTTATAAAGAATGCTGTTATTTTTTATACTTAAGGTAGTTAACTACGTAATTTTAGTCATCTTTTATTAAAAAAATATTTTATAATTTCTAAGTCATAGTTAATTAGTATTAGTTTTATATTCTCAATCAACACATATATACATTGGGTTCTAAACTGGTGAATGTATATACGGTAAACAAATATAGTATATAAATAATAATTACCGCAATTATCAACATCAATATCTAAGTTGTGAGTCATGATATTGTTATAGAAATCTAATTGTTTATAAAATTACAAATGCTGTAACACGTCTTTTAAGTTACTAAAAGCTAATTAATTATAATTGAGTTTTTCCTTTTGACAAAAATAATACTTCTTTGTCCTACTTTATATTGTCCATATATTTTAAATTTGCATTTCTGAGATACAAATTCGTAAGTTTATGGCTTAAAACCATCAAATAATCATTTTATATATTCTTTCAACTTTAAGCGTTTACTTATATATTAATAAGATTTTTACATATTTTCCCTTCCTAATACTTTAATTTACGTATACCCCCAAAACATAACACTAATTACATATTTTCCCTTCCTAATAGACATATATTACATATTTATTCATTTTATTAAAATTAACCTATCAAGTGACTACTTTATTTTGTTTTTACTAAAAATTTTTATGCATTAATGTTTTATTATTATAACTGTTTGAACCTCGAGCAATTGTGTTTTATATTTGGAGATATAATTTGGATTACGGTGATTATTGTTTTGAAATAAACTTTTGTATTTTGAGTTATAATTATATATAGATTTTATTCATATAGAGAATTCAAACATGAAGAAATATGTGTTTGATGTTTTTAAGAAGAAAATTATATAAAACTAACTTAGTAAAATTATGATTACAATAATCATTCAATAACAATTAAAATAAATTAGGTGAATATATAATATATGTGTTTTAAAAAAGAAAATATGTAATTAATTATTTTAACTTCGGTAAATATGTAAGTTAAGAGTTTAAGAAGGAGAAATGTGTAAATACCCCTATATTAATATGTGTAAGTTATATAGGTAGCATAACCTATACATGATAGAGACATTTTTGAGATCTAGATCGAGTTCTATATTCCATTGCCATAAGTTGGTTTGTCATGGTAATCCGTCGATGGAGATAAAGTCATTAATAATTCATAGGAAAATGTGTCACTCATGCCATATTATCTAACGGAGTCTCACTAGCGAATTACGTTTGACAGTCTTTTCACCGACCAGTTCCTCCAACTGTGTAACTCTTTGATCTTTCAATACTTTGGCCTTATGGCATAAGTTTCGTTGCTTTAAATTTTACTTTCAATATAATTTCTACACATGATAGTTTTTAACTAAGTAAATTCTGATTTGTTATATTTTAGTTTATGCTTGATATGTAGTATGAAAAAGGTTTTATTGTGTTTATTCGCTATTACATATCTCATAAACGAGAAGGTATTGGCATAACCTTTGTATGTGTTTCTAACTGAAGTACCATTTGAACTTTTAATGTCTGTACAAGTTAAATAGCTAGACTAAGGTTTGGTTTTGTATTCCATTATTTTAACTTTCCTTACCTTAGGGTGACCAACACACATCATTGTGACACCAATAACATGGCACTTGCTAGTCATGGTGGTTAGTTAAGATCAAAGTGTTCTTGGTTACGACATTAAGATTATGTCGGTCATGTTTCATGCCAAAGAAAATTACCTAGGGTTAAACATAGTCTAGAATGGAATTCAACGGTTATGAATGATTGTCGTATTTGTATATTTGGTTTGTTCATGTTCTTAAAAAGTAATAATGTTTTCTGGTAAACGTTTATGAAAATTTTTTATTATATTACACAAATTTTCAGCCGTTGAGTCTAAAACTTTTGAGTATCAATTAAGTTCGAGTCATTTGATGCTTTCGTTCTTGCATCATTCAAAAACTAAGAATACAAATTAAGAAATTGATTTTAGATTATTATTAAAAAGATATCAATTGATTGAACCCCTAATGATCACGAGTATTGCGAAAAATTACAGGTTCACAAATTCAAGTAACGGTGTGATCTTGACTTTTCTTTTCTAACCACAAAAATGTCATAAATCCACCCACTATGGTTGGAGTAGTTGTGCTTTGAACACCATTTGCACAAATGATGCATATGTCAACTTAGGAGTTAAACTCCTGATGGAATGAAAGCCAGATTGAATATTATGTAAAGTTTCAAATAATATTCAACTTTTTAACTATTAAGTATTTTAATAATATTGTAGTTTTTATGTATTTGGTTTGTTTCCTTTTATCTTTAAGCTTATTAGGGTCTAGTACAAATAATATGATTAAGTAAAAGCATGGTTTTGAAAACCGGACCGGACCGGCCGGTCGACCAGTTGGATTGGGAATCAGACTCCGATCTTATGCGGTTTGGTGTTTAAAACCGTTTTAGTGTTGAACCAGTGGTCGGACCAGTTGAACCGGCGGTTGGACCGGGAACCGGACCGGCTGAACCGGTGGTCGGACCGGTTGAACCGGTTTTTTAATATATATTTTTATTTTTTTGTAATTTTTACATATATTTATAAAAAATACTTATAATTTTATCCGGTTCTTATATACGGTCCGACCGGTTGAACCGGTCCGACCATCGGATCGGTGAGACGTCCGGTTCACTATCCGGTCCGGTTTTAAAAACATTGAGTAAAAGTTTATAGGTTTTTTAATTGTTGTTGAATAATTATTTTTTCAGACCTTTGAGTTTGAAGCTTTTGAGTATCAATCGAGTTTGAGCCGTTTGATTACTTTTATTTCTTTATTAATTTGTCATATGTATTTGTTATTTCTTATAATTAAGACATATGTATGGATTCATCAAAGGGTTGTCATGTTATATTTCCTAGTTGATGGTTACGAATCCACTTAAAACTAAGGTGGATGGTTATGACCTATCTCAGAGTATTTCATCATAGGTTACCTACATGTGTTTCCCTAATTTATATTGTATTGATAGTATGTGACTTACTATATCTACTTCTAGTTTGACACAATATATCTTTTACATACTTATTTACGTATTATCTGTTATTATTACAACATGATTGCTATCATATATGTTATCAAACATGATTGTTATCATGTATGTTATCACTCATTTATAGTGTATGTTACTACTTGATTGTCATCAATAATTACAATTATCAATAATGTGAAGGTTAAAGTAGTGCGTAAGTTTCATTTGTTTTATATTTGTAAGTACAAGGCATTAATGTGTCAAAGTCTAATAGTTAGTGGGTTGTATGTGTAGTTTACTAATCATGCTTCGATTAGTTAGTTAGAAGGTTGCTTGGTCATTATATAGATGATCATCATCTTCCTCATATCAATCTGAATCAATTACACCTTCTCAAATTCAATAAGATTACATTGTATCTTTGAATTATTGCTTGAGTATTCTTGTTACATTCGCAACAATTGGTATCAGAGCCAGTTTAAGAGGCTTGATCGAGGAACACCAATCATGAACGAGAAGAATCGGAAGAGGAAATCATGGGGTGGACTAAGTTTGAACTTGAGAAATTCAACAGGAAAAATGATTTCGGGTTATGGCGATTGAAGATGCGGGCATTGCTTGTTCATCAAGACGTAGTAGATGCCCTTGGAGGTGAAGCACAGTTTTCGAACAATCTATCTAAAAAGGAGAAGAAGAACATAATGGAGAAGGCTCATAGTGTTGTTATCTTAAGTCTGGGAGATAGAGTACTTCGTGAGGTGTCAAAAGAGACGATTGCAACAACTATTTGGTCTAAACTTGAAAGCCTCTACATGACCAAATCACTCGCCATTCGTTTTTACTTGAAAAAACTATATACACCTTTCAGATGGCTTCTAGTAAATCACTAGAAGATCAACTGATGAATTCACAAGTTGATTCTTGACCTTGAAAATATTGATGTAACACTAGACAATGAGGATTAGACAATTATTTTCTTGACCTCACTCCCTTAATCTTATGAGCACTTCGTTGACACACTGATGATGGGAGGGAATCGCTGTCCATGGAAGAAGTACTCGTTGCAATGAATTCAAAATAATTTAAAAGAAGAACATATGTAAAGGAGGAATCTGAGGATGGCTTATATGTCAGGGGAAGGTCTGAACATAGAAGTTTTAAGGAAGGTTATAGGGAGGTCAAAGTTCAACTTTAAACATAGGTGTTACATCTGCAATTCAAGAAAGCATCTTAAAAGGAATGTCCTGAAAGGCATAAGAGGAAGATTGGGAATTCCAGTTCGAAGGGTCGAGGGACTGACTCCCTAGATAATGCCTCGGAGGGATATAAAAGCTCAAATGTATTGGTGGTAAGCAGTGGTGATGTGAACACTAGGTGGGTCATGGACTTAGGATGTTCATATCACATGTCCCCTATCAAAGAATTATTTAAAGAGTTGAAGTATGAAAACCAAAGAACTGTGAAACTTAGGGATGATAGGCTATGTGACATACTAGGATATGGAACTGTGATTATCAAGTTAAATAATAGGTCTGAGGTGGAGTTAAAAAAGGTCAAGTACACCCCAAGGTTAAAGAAGAATTTGATTTCTTTGGGAACCTTTGAAAAGATTGGTTAGTGTGTGATCCTAAAAAGTGGGAAGGTAAAAGTCATCAAAGGGGTTGATAGTTGTACTATCTGGAACTAGAAGGGAGAACAATATCTATTTGTTGGATGGACAAGTAGATATGGGAGTAGTTTCTATAGCAACCAAGAAGGTAATGAGCAAGGCTGAATTATGGCACCAAATACTGGGCCATATTAGCCACCAAGGATCGGTAGAGTTGAAGAAACAGCAAGTTCCAGGTGACCGATCAGATTGTTCATTTGACTTTTGTGCGCATTGTGTAATGGGCAAGTCTCATGAGGTCAAATTTGAGAGAAGTAGGCAGAGTTCAGGGGGTATCTTGGACTATATGCATTCAGAAATCTAGGGGCCTGCTCAACATGCTTCACTAGGTGGAGGTAGGTACTATTCAAGAAGAGTATGGGTGTACATAGTCACACCCTCAAAATCCACTTGCGGAGTTTTACCGCGAGGCGTGTAAACAAACCAGGATCACAGTCAATAGTTACTCAGAACGACTCTATATGCCATAATTTAAATGAAATCAATCCAAAGTAAATAAATTAAACAGTGCGGAAGCGTTTTGAAAACAACCCAAAGTAATAAAAGTATAATTGTGGCAAAACACGTGCCAATCCCAAAAGAGAAATCAATAACTATTAAAATGAAAAAATTGTCTTGAAGACCGTATCATAGAATGCAGTGGACCATGCAGTGCTCCTATGGCAAGCAAGCTAATGACCTGAGAATAGCATACTAAAAATGTCAACAAAATGGTTGGTGAGTTCAAGAGATATTCAAATATAAACAGTTTAATAATGGAGATGTACAAGTAGCGTATTGTAACAAATAGCTAGTCCATTAACAATAAATATTATTTCATAGTGATTTCGTAATTGAAGCTGACTGTGTTACGTTGTTGCCTCCTTCCATGACTTAACAGGTCGTGACAATGTTCATTAGGACAACTTGCACCCGGTTGACCTCGAGTCACACGGGTGGGGCTCGTCAGACCCAGTAGTACTACCCAGATTTCCCCGCTAATCAATATTAACAATTCGAAAGTGTGAGGACTTTTCCATGATATCAACACTATATAATATTGTACACAACTTAAATACATAAAGTGTTTGTGATTTACCAGTATGCTATCTCCCCCAAGGAGAGTAAATAAAAAGTGGGGCATGAACTCACCTGATATGCGTTTAGATACATAGAGTTTGACTTGTCAAACAGAATAGACAGACAACCTTCAGAGGTTACCTAGATCATATAAGTGCATGAGTACGTGAAATCAAAGAACATGTGAAACCCTAAGTACACTACAACCAAGGACTCAAGGTTTCAAACAAAACAGACATGTTCGACCTAGTTGACCCGTTTGACCCGTTGGTGACTTTATGTGTTGTAAACCATTCAAGTAATCATACACATATGTCATGCATTGTTAACATTCACATAGATCATATGTATGCTATATCATCCAGGTGTAACACTTAGATCATCATACAACCAAGTATCATACAAGTCATGCGAATCTAGAACATTAGCATATTCACTAGTTATACGCAACTAACATGTCACACAAAGATCAAACCACTCACTGCATGCCATGTGAAGCCACTCACGACTTCACATCCTAAACCCTAGCAATCCTACTAAGTAGGGGCCTCAGATTCGCACGCGTGTATGATAATCATAACCATATTCATTAACCATATGCATTGCATTCAACAAACATCACAACAATCAATTTCCAGTCCCAACCATGATGTCCTAACTACTAATCAACACCAACATCATACATGATCATCAAAGTCCAAACATCATCCATGATTATCCAAAACATCCGATACAACTAATTCAACATGTTTCATCACCTTAGAATTCATCCATGATCATACTAACATGCTCCTAACATCCCAACATGTTCAAGCTATCATTTTTCAGACGTTATGCAAATAAAGTTTCCCTTTTGGAAAGTACATCCCAACATCCATCAACCTCCAATGTATTCATGAATTCAACATATTTATACTATCTCAAGCTCCATACAATATCTAGACATTATCAACATCACCTAATCACCATAATCTAACAATCTTCATAAACAAAAGTTTCTACTTTTGGCAAGCTATGAATCAATAACATCCATTCAAATATTTCTAGCATTCATAACAACAATCTAGCATCCAATCATCATCATGAACACATCCATAACATCAATCCATCACTAGATCATCATTACATGCAAAATAAAGTTACTATTATTAGTAACCTATAAACACCAACTTCAATTCACCAATTTCTTGCAAAATCAATGTATCCTAACATTCATACAACCTACTAATCATCATACATTCATCAAACAATCATCCATCATGCATAATCATAGCATTTTCAAACTAGGGTTTGTTTCATACACAAGGTTCATGATCAATCCACTAAAAACATAGAATTCTTGCATAATCGACGTTAACTAACATGTATACAATCTAACTAACATGTTAACATCATCAATTGATCAAAACTCAACACCAAGAACATCAATTTCGCAACTAGGTTTCGGTCATAACCAATTTCATGCAAACAAAACATCAACTAACCTCTAATTCGTGAAAAGTAACAAAATTGAGACTTCTAATATGTTGTATGCCTTCAAATCAACCAAAATCCAATGCTTGATGCTTGTTCCAAGTTGAAATCGCAAAGGGAGGGGGTTTGGGAAGGAGGTCGCGGCCAATGGGGGTGAATTAGGGTTTGGGTTTGTTTTGTTTAGTTTAATTTACACATTTACCCTTTTAACCCTTGTAATTTGTATTTTATAAAAAAACTAAGCTTTAAACTCTTTGTAAAGTGTTTTTAACTTCATAATATAAAGATATAAACTTATGAAAATCATTATATATCTTATCTTTATAAAAACACAAGACATACAAATAAATAGACACGTTTCCGCGTTACGCGATTAATTTTCTAATTAACCTTTTAAAAATGTGTAAACACATAAACATAACCCAATACTCACATAATCAATTAGATTCACATCAAACTAACATTATCCATTATTATTAGGTCACCAACGTTAAACGACAACTAGTGTGTGCTCACGACACGTGTATACAAGACTTAACGGAACTAACGGAGTTTGGTAATGGAAATTTACCGGATGTCACATTATCCCCATGTTGAAAGAATTTTCGTCCCGAAAATTGCGTTACATGGTGAGAGTGTTCCATCACTGGTCTACTGCATTGGCACACAAAAATCGAAATCGAGTGAGTTTTGGATGAGTTGTCACATCATCCCCATGTTAAAATAAATTTCGTCCCGAAATTTAAATCAATACCTTCGTCTGCTGGCATCGTCCCTCCGAATAGTTGAGGGTACTTAAGCTTCATTTGATCTTCCCGTTCCCATGTGAATTCCGGTCCACGTCGCGAATTCCAACGGATTTTAACGATAGGTATCTTGCTTTGCTTAAGTGTTTTCACCTCACGGTCCATCACCTCCACTGGTTCTTCAATAAAACGCAATTGTTCATCCACTTGAATTTCTTCTAGTGGTACGACCGTCGTTTCATCAGTTATGCACTTCTTCAGGTTTGACACGTGAAATACATCATGAATTCCACTTAGCGAATCAGGTAGGGCTAATCGATAGGCTACTGGACCTATTCTTTCCACTATTTCAAATGGTCCAACATACCTCGGATTTAGTTTCCCTCGTTTGCCAAACCAAACTACGCCTTTCCATGGTGAGACTTTCAACAAAACCTTGTCACCAACCTGAAACTCTAAAGGTTTCTGTCTCTTGTCAGCATAACTCTTTTGTCTGTCTTGCGCTGCAGCCATACGGTTCCGTATCTGTATAATCTTCTCAGTCGTCTCATGAATTAACTCGGGACCTGTTATCTGACTATCACCAATTTCTGCCCAGCAAACTGGTGATCTACATTTTCTCCCATACAACACCTCGAAAGGTGCTGCCTGTATGCTAGTATGATAACTGTTGTTATAAGAAAACTCCACCAATGGCAGGTGAATTTCCCAGTTATTCCCAAAGTCAATCACACAAGCACGTAGCATATCTTCCAACGCCTGTATAGTACGCTCACTCCGACCATCCGTCTATGGATGATATGCAGTACTTATATCCAACCGTGTACCCAAAGATTTCTGCAATGATTGCCAGAAATGTGACGTGAAACGAGCGTCACGATCGGAAATAATTGAGATCGGTACTCCATGCCTCGAAACGATCTCTTTAAGCTACAATCGGGTTAATTTCTCCATCTTATCCGTTTCCTTAATTGCAAGGAAGTGAGCGGACTTTGTCAATCGATCCACAATAACCCATATCGTGTCACAACCAGTACTAGTCCGGGGTAGCTTAGTAATAAAATCCATGGAGATTTGTTCCCATTTCCACATTGGAATCTCGGGTTGTTGTAACAGTCCGGATGGTTTTTGATATTCTACTTTTACCTTCGAGCAGGTCAAACACTTGCTCACATACGTAGCTACATCCGCTTTCATGTTGGGCCACCAATAGTGAGCCTTTAGGTCATGATACATCTTGTCGGATCCAGGATGTATAGAATACTTAGATTTGTGTGCCTCGCTCATAACTAAATCTCTCAGATTTCCATGAATAGGCACCCAAAGTCTATCCATGAAATACCGAATTCCATCCTCTTTCACCACTAGCTGTTTATCCATTCCCCTTAGCAACTCAGAACCAATATTTTCTACTTTTAAAGCTTCTATCTGTGCCTCCTTAACTTGTTCGGGCAGTTGGGTACTGATAGTAAGCTGTAAGGCTCGCACCCTTCGGGGTTTAGCTGTTTCCTTCCTGCTTAGGGCATCGGCAACTACGTTCGCCTTTCCCGGATGATACTTAATTGTGCAATCATAATCATTTAGTAGTTCCACCCAACGTCGTTGCCTCATATTCAACTCTTTTTGCTCGAAGATATGTTGAAGACTCTTGTGATCGGTGTAGATAGTGCACTTGGTACCGTACAAGTAATGTCTCCAGATCTTTAAGGCAAAAACTACTACACCCAATTCTAAGTCATGGGTGGTATAGTTCTTCTCATGAACCTTTAGTTGTCTCGAGGCGTAGGCTATCACCTTGTCTTGTTGCATCAAGACACAACCCAATCCTTGAATGGATGCATCACAATACACCACAAAGTTATCTGTTCCCTCTGGTAATGCTAATATCGGGGCAGTACAGAGTTTTTGTTTTAATAATTGGAAAGCTGATTCTTGACTCTCAGTCCATTTGTATGTCGTTCCTTTGTGAGTCAAGGCTGTGAGAGGTTGTGCGATCTTAAAAAATCCTTCTATGAATCGGCGGTAATATCCTGCTAATCCTAGAAATTGTCTTATCTCGCTCGGCGTTTTGGGTGTAGTCCAATTCTTTATCGCCTCAATTTTGGCAGGATCAACGTGTATTCCTTTCTCATTAACAATATGACCTAGGAATTGTACTTCTCTTATCCAAAAGTCACACTTTGAGAATTTAGCATACAGCTGCTCATTTTTCAACAGTTCCAATATCATTCGTAAGTGCTCTTCATGCTCCTCCTTGGTCCTAGAATATATAAGTATATTATCGATGAACACAATGACAAACTGATCAAGATAAGGTTTGCACACATGGTTCATGAGGTCCATGAACACAGCAGGTGCATTAGTCAACCAAAAGGCATGACCAAGAACTCATAATGACCATAACGAGTACGAAATGCAGTCTTGGGAATGTCTTCTTCTCGAACTCTGAGTTGATGATAACCAGATCTCAAGTCAATCTTCGAGTAATAGCTTGATCCTTGAAGCTGATCGAACAAGTCTTGGACTATATGCATTTAGAAATCTAGGGGCTGCTCAACATGCTTCACTAGGTGGAGGTAGGTACTATTCAAGAAGAGTATGGGTGTACATACTCAAGCAAAATTGAAGTCTTTGACAAGTTCAAGGAATGGAAAGTATTAGTAGAGAATTAGACTAAAAAGAAGGTAAAGAAACTAAGAACAGATAATGTGTTAGGGTTCTGCAGTTCTCAATTTAATGATTTTTGTAAAAGGCATGGTGTTGGTAGGCATCAAACTGTAGCTGGAACCCCACAACAGAATAGGCTGGCTGAGAGGATGAACATGACTTTGTTAGAAAAAGTCAAGTGCATGCTCATTAGCTCAGGGTTGCCCAAAAGTTTCCGGGCTGAGGCTATCACTACAGCTATAGCCTTGGTGAACAGGTCACCCTCATCAGCTATTGCCTTGTCTACCCCTATTGAGAAGTGGTTTGGGGAGAGACATAAGTATGATGATCTCAGGGTGTTTGGGGTCTTGCCTATGCATATGTGAAGCAAGGTAAGTTGGATCCCAGAGTTATAAAGTGTGTGTTCTTAGGATACCCTTAAGGGGTCAAAGGATATAGGTTGTAAAGATTGGATTATAAAATTTCCAGAGTGATCATTAGTAGATATGTTATCTTTAAGGAAGATATATTGTATAAAGATGTTAGAAAATTAAAGATGGATTGAGAAAAAATGTTGGAATGTTGAAGACAAAGTGAGAAGGGATCCTATATATCAGGTACAAAAATTTCATCTTGAGGTGGAGTCTAATACTTCTAAAGAGGCTAATACTTCTAAAGAGGATACTAGTGGATCATCTGACACTCAACAAAAAGGTGATCACTTGAATGAGTATAGACTGGCCAGGGATAGATGTAGAAGACCTATACAATTACCAGCAAGGTATAGAGACACACAAGATCTTTCAACTTATGTGTTTGTAGCTACTGAACAAGAGGCCACTCATGAACCTTTGTCATTTGATAAGGCCATTTCTTGTATAGAAAGTAAGAAGTGGTTAATGGCCATGAAAGAAGACATGGATTCATTATATACAAATAAGACTTAGATACTTGTTGATAAATCCAAGGATCATAAATTAGTTGGGTGTAAGTGGTTATATAAGGTGAAAGACTGGATTACTGGTGATGAAGCTCCTAGGTATAAGGCAAGATTAGTTGTTAAGGGCTTTACCTAAAGAGAAGGATTTGATTATAATGAAATATTCTGTAACATCTTGTATTTTTACGTTAATTAAAAGTTAACGTCATTTATTTTGTAAGGGCCAAAGTTGTCAATTATGAAACTTATGTTTGCTTATGCTTATTTAGTTGTATGCCTTTAATTCTTCAAATTGAAAGTTAATAGTTTAATTATGAAATTGAACATAATTGTAAGTAATAATAATATTACTAATACTAATAATAAGTAATAATGATAATAATGATAATAATAATATAATAATAATAATAATAATAATAAGAATAAGAATAATAATAAGAACAATAAAGGTGCTATGAAATGAAAGTTAATAAACTTAAAAATGTTTAAGCCTTAAACTTAATTAAGTACAAGGGTTGTTTTGCTATTTTAAAAACTTAAATATTAAAGTTTAAGCATGAAATAACAAAGATTCAAAACTTCATGGACCATTTGTGTAACTATTTGAAAATTGATTCCAACTCCTTTCTCTCCCTCCCGTGTTTCCGGCCAACATTGGCCACTCGCCGGCCGAAGTCCTTTCTCTCCCTCCCGTTTTTCTTTGATAAGAGATTAATCATGATAATTATACTATTCAAACATATTTTATAATTAAAAACACAAATTATTTACAAAGGATTTAATTCTTTTAAAATAAATAAATAAATAAATAATTTATGAATGGTACTTCTCTTATTGAACAAAATATAAATAAGAGTTCACTCATTTTATTTATAAAAATCCCCAATTCCAAACCCTAGTTCGCGTTTAATCGTTAAAACCTTATTAATAACCTAAATCTTATAATATATATATATATATATATATATATATATATTTAGGTGTCTTGTGATGTTTCATCTTGGAACAATATTTATTATCAATCTTATTAATCTTCATTCTTATACCTATTGCCATGTGAGTATTTCTATACCCCTTTTTATATTTTTACACTTTTGGGGTGAAACATGTTACTTTATAAACTTTGTACTTGTAAACACGTTTGATTCTTGTAAACTTATGGCATTTCACCTGTATGTTATGGCTAGTTGAACTTTGTGGCTACCATGTAATGTCGAATATATGTACAATCATTAACTATTGCTAGCCTAGCGAAGTCATAGATCTATGGGCCAGACAAGCCTGCTTGGTTGATCCAAGTACACTTAGCTAATGGTATATACTTTTAAACGTTTGAGACTTGTAAAACTTTGTCAAGGTTTGATTGTGTATTCTGTCTTACATCCCTAGTTTACTTTGTTATCTAACTTACAACATGAATTGCCATCTTTTATATGCTTATGTATTGAAAACTATGGAAATCTCACCAACATTATTGTTGACCTTTTATTTTTAACATGTTTCAGGAAATACTCAAGCTTGATCGCCTTTTTCGAAGTTGTTCACACCTAGGAATGGACCTAGTTAACTTAATGAATGAGCTTGTTATATTTCTTATATTGTGTTCTCATTTAAGACTTATGCTTGTAATGTACCTTTCAAACTTATGAATATTATATTTGGATTTGATAATAGCGTTTTGTGGCTGTGAACGATCTTAACCCTCACACCTCGACGTTTCCGCCGTCAAGGTTGGGGTGTGACAGATTGGTATCAGAGCCCATAACTATAGGGATTTAGGTTATTAGAAATGGTGACCTAGACTATAGCTTATGCATGAACCCCATAGAGTAATATTTATATTCTTGTAAATATATGTATTGTTTGCATGCTACATAATGCTATGACATACTTATATACAACTTGATGCCTTAGCATAGGTTTGCCCTGTAACTGTTTAAACCTTGTTACGTGTCTCCCTAAACTTAACCTTGACCCTTTGACTCTCCCCAACAAATGAAACCACTTAAACTTATTCTTGATAACATGTGGAATCTACACTTATCATCATGAGTTTAATTCCTTAGACTCTATGTCTAATCTATGAAATTCTCATTAAGGTTTTGATTTCATGAACCTAAGAAATTTGTGTGACACATAGACACCTGTATTCTGGATTTCCTGGCAAAAGGCCTTCGGGCTAAGGCAAGCATATCATATAAATCCTACGGGACTAGTTATGCTTACCTGAGGATTTCTGGGATGAGTGATAAACTATGGTCAACATACACAAGTTTCTACGGGAAATGGGTCAATTTAGCTTGACGTGTCAACGTTTCCAAATGGTAATGCGTTACCAAAGGGAACCATCCGGTTTATATTTAAAATATCAAAAATCCTTGATTCCTTGGACTAGTTTATCATCGAAACTCTAATATTTTCTCATTCCTATCTTACAGAATATTTTCGTTAAGATTGAACTCATCATACTCCTCAATTCCTACGTTTAAGCAATGTTATACGTTGTGAGCCTTATGTAACTATCTTCATACCTTGACCAATGTGTACATGGATCTTAATATATCCAAAGATATTGGTCGTCTAAACCGAAGGGTTATTTTTAAACTTAAAATTTGTTACTTAGGGTTTCCAAATGTCCTTAAAGTGTGTCCCATAACTGAAATCATGCAATGCCGAAAGGTGGAATACCCGCATCCCGGGATACCTTGTCTAGGCTAGGTATACACATAAATTCGATTCGACCGTTGGATCCGTTTATCTGACCTGGAACTCATGAGATGGGTGTTCGCTTATAGGTACGCGTGTCTACCATAAAGTTGTGGTTGACGTAACACTTTAAGAAGTCAACGTATTTTCCTTTTGAACCGAACGTTTACATCTCATTATTGTGTTGAATCATTTCCGTGCATTGATCTTGTTTTCCTAACTTAAACCATGCAAGAATTGGGAACCTAACACAATTAACTCTCTTATCCTGAACTTTAACCTTAAATTCCAGCAAGCATGATTTTCTTTCCTGTGAATGTTACATTTATGTAGTTTGAAGTTTCTGAATTGCTAGCTGATATTCTCTTCGTTTTCTAAGTCAAGCTTTATAAAATCTTCAAACTGTTTCGCATCATAGGCAATGCAAGAGTCCGCAAGTCAACTTATGACTAAGGACACTCGTATCCCCTAAATGATTCTATCTCATCAAAATAGGGGTGATTCCCTTACTTTGGTGATGATTTTCCATTCGCTATTACTGTTCTTATGAAATTTCATCGTCAAGACAGAAGTGAACCTCATACCTTGATGACTATTTCCTTCTTTTTGTTTTTATGAATTCGTATTTTACAAATGGAATTACCTCCTTAAAATAGGAGTAAAATTTCGAATCTTGACGATGGTTTTCAATTTTTGTATTGTGTGTTTTATGAAATCTCATCCTTTGAATCGGGGTGATTTCCTTGTTTTGAGGACAAATTTCAATCTTTTTCCTTTGGAACTCATATTTCACGAATGAAATGACCCTACCAAAATAGGATTGAACCCCGCACTTTGGTGATAAAGGTCAGTTCTTGATTGTTTTCTTGTTATTAGGAAATTCAATCATCAAGGTAGGCGTGAAATCCATACCTTGATGATAATATCACCTGTTTAAAATTTTATGGATGCTTAGTTTCCTCAAATGAAATGACCTCATCAAAATAGGAATGAATTCCGTTCTTTGATGAAACCTTTCATCTTGCTATATTGTGTTTCAATAAAACTTTGCTATTGAGATAGGAGTGATTATCCTTAACTTAATGGTAAGTTACCTTATTTTATTCTTGTGGGTCCTCAACAATGAGTTAGGATTGGGCTCTCGTTTGGTAGTTAAGAGTCATATTTTAGGAAATACAATACCAAGGTAGGAGTGATAACCGCATCTTGGTGAGTATTCCCATTCATTGATCTCAAACTTACCAAGGTTTTAAGACTTCAATTGACAAAAAACATGTAATAACTTGAAGGGTGAACACCATTATCTGATTTATCGACGATAGTGTTCCAGCCAGTCAAGCTAAAGCATGAATCTTGAACTAAAAAGGGGTCGCTGTTACTTTAGGGTTACCCTAGTTTCAATCCTGGAACATTTAAATTTTGAATCGATTTCTTCTCTCATGCTTTTATGTTTCAATTTGACGTTCGATCTAGCTTTATGGAATTTTTTTACCGCGCTTCATTTTTAGTTATCATCAAAACCTAATTGCACGATGATAACACTTCTAAAACAATCTTTCGTACAAGATAACGTTATTATAAATTTATGCCATGCCTTTCTGGTTATAGCAATGTACGGTTGTGTTCATGGGTTTGGTGAAACGCGTGTGCAAGCCGTACTTGGAAAGCTACTTGTGATAGCCTTTATCGTCGATATTCAGAATTTTTTTAAATTTCAATTCGATCATGAACGATGTTTTTATTTAACTCTTTATCCCATTTCTCTTAATGACCCTTGAAAATCTTTCTAAACGCCTTCCCCTCAAAACCGCACTTATCATGTAAACCTATTACAATGATGCTCTCATTCTAAATTGAATCCTTAATCATAACAAACATGATTCTCGTATCAATGTTAAACTAATAAAACTTTGAAAATCTCAACGAAATAGTAAACAAGAATTGACTATCTAGGAACCTTGTTAAAATTATGAACTCCATATTCCATCCAAAAGCATCCTGAACTTATGTCTCGTATCAAACTAATACTTAGTGTTTCCCTCATGACAAAACCTTTTTTAATCATCTTGAACCGTTTAAAATACAAAAGTTATCAACTAAAATACTAACCTAATGATCTGGTACCTCTTTGTCAAGAAACACATGAAATCATGAATTATGAAACTTTACAAACTTAAGCATAACAAAGCATCATAGCTAAACTTGTTGAATGTGAACGCTTCCAATAGTTCATGTGAAAACGTTAAACCGAATTCAAGTCTCCTCATGTCCTTGAAATTAGTCCCATCGTGATTAAATTTCAGGACGAAATTTCTTAAAGTAGGGGAGACTGTAACATCTTGTATTTTTACGTTAATTAAAAGTTAACGTCATTTATTCTTGTAAGGGCCAAAGTTGTCAATTATGAAACTTATGTTTGCTTATGCTTATTTAGTTGTATGCCTTTAATTCTTCAAATTGAAAGTTAATAGTTTAATTATGAAATTGAACATAATTGTAAGTAATAATAATATTACTAATACTAATACTAAGTAATAATAATAATAATAATAATAATATAATAATAATAATAAGAATAAGAATAATAATAAGAACAATAAAGGTGTTATGAAATGAAAGTTAATAAACTTAAAAATATTTAAGCCTTAAACTTAATTAAGTACAAGGGTTGTTTTGCTATTTTAAAAACTTAAAAATAAAGTTTAAGCATGAAATAACAAAGAGTCAAAACTTCATGGACCATTTGTGTAACTATTTGAAAATTGATTCCAACTCCTTTCTTTCCCTCCCGTGTTTCCGGCCAACATGGGCCACTCGCCAGCCGAAGTCCGGCGAGAGCCAAACATCCCTAAAACGTAAAAAAATTAAACCAAAATTGTTACCAATCAATTCACGAGCATGATTTGAACCCATCAATAAGTTTTAATTGATGATTAAGCTGGTAATTAATGCCGGAACTCTAAGTAATCATCGCCAATTTCAATTACAAACAAAAGAAAAGATCATCTGAATATTTTTCAATAAATTTATTCTTGTAAAACATTTTAACATTCTTTTACAATGTTATAACTAAAATATATTTATAAAAAATAAATAAATAAATAAATAAATAATTTATGAAACAATTTAATTTACTAAATTATTATTGGATCTTATGTTTTTTTTATAAGAGATTAATCATGATAATTATAGTATTCAAACATATTTTATAATTAAAAACATAAATTATTTACAAAGGATTTAATTCCTTTAAAATAAATAATTTATGAATGGTACTTCTCTTATTAAACAAAATATAAATAAGAGTTCACTCATTTTATTTATAAAAATCCCCAAATTCCAAAACCCTAGTTCGCGTTTAATCGTTAAAACCTTATTAATAACCTAAATCTTATAATATATATATTTAGGTGTCTTGTGACGTTTCATCTTGGAACAATGTTTATTATCAATCTTATATCTTCATTCTCATACTTATTGCCATGTGAGTATTCTATACCCTTTTTTATATTTTTACACTTTTGGGGTGAAACATGTTACTTTATAAACTTTGCACTTGTAAACACGTTTGATTCTTGTAAACTTATGACATTTCACCTGTATGTTGTGGTTAGTTGAACTTTGTGGCTACCATGTAATGTCGAATATATGTAAAATCATTAACTATTGCTAGCCTAGCGAAGTCATAGATCTATGGGCCAGACAAACCTGCTTGTTGATCCAAGTACACTTAGCTAATCGTATATACTTTTAAACGTTTGAGACTTGTAAAACTTTGTCGAGGTTTGATTGTGCATTCTGTCTTACATCCCTAGTTTACTTTGTTATCTAACTTACAACATGAATTGCCATCTTTTATATGCTTATGTATTGAAAAATATGGAAATCTCACCAACATTATTGTTGACCTTTTATTTTTAACATGTTTCAGGAAATACTCAAGCTTGATCGCCTTTTTCAAAGTTGTTCACACCTAGGAATGGACCTAGTTAACTTAATGAATGAGCTTGTTATATTTCTTATATTGTGTTCTCATTTGAGACTTATGCTTGTAATGTACCTTTCAAACTTATGAATAATATATTTGGATTTAATAATAGCGTTATGTGGCTGTGAATGATCTTAACCCTCACACCTCGACGTTTCCGCCGTCAAGGTTGGGGTGTGACAGATTGGATATAAAGCAATCTCCAAGGCAATGGTACAAGAGATTTGATGAGTACATTATGAATCATGGCTTTAGCAGGAGTTTATTTGATAGTTGTGTGTATTACAGGAGGTACAATGAAAATGAATATATTTATCTTCACGTATATGTTGATGACATGCTTATTTTTTGTAAGGACAAAGATGAGGTTAATAATACTAAACGGTTATTAAAGTCCGAATTTGATATGAAGGATCTTGGGTGTGCAAAGAAGATTATTGGGATGGACATTAAGAGAGATAAAGATCATGGAGTAATAAGACTAAGGGACTATTTGATTACACTAACTTAGTAAGATCAAGCTGAATTAGGAGCTGACCTAGTTAGAAGTTCTGACTGGGTATGCATCTAACTGAAACTTGGTTGTTTGATTCAGTATCTGACTGACTCAAAAACTGTATATTTTCTAATCAACTAGAATCATTAACAATCTTAAATCAACTACTAAACAAACAATCACATTATAGATACATGTGTACCTAGTTTTTGAGCTTAATGTAAAATGTCTTTATTGTCTTACACATATGTAATAGAATGGGTACTTAATGAAACACAATGTGTGGTTGTGCTTATAATGTTGAATATTTCATTGCTTAGTATGTAATAACGCTTATTGAACTAATTATATAGGTTTGTGGTTGTTTAAATAGATCTAAGTCAAATAATGATTGTGAAACATATTCAAACTTAATCATATGAAGTTCTCATGCGAATGGCCCATGCTAATGGACCATACGCATGAACAACTTCATGCTAATGAACCAGTCACATGACTGAACTAGGAGACTAGATCAGTTGCATGATTGTAACATGAGATTGACTCAGTCGCACGACTAAACACTCAGTCGTGCGAATGGATCTACCGCATGACTCAATCGCACGACTGAACCATGCAAATGGTTCAGTCGCCCGAATGAGAAACCCTAACCTATAAATACCACTTAAATCGTGGAAAAACGTAACACTTCGAATACCTATGTATTAAATTGTACCCTAGTCGTCCAGAGACCTCTAAGAACCTGTTCCAAGTTCATAGATCGCACTAGATCAATTACAATCGTTCTTAACGTTTAGATTCGATCCATAATTTTTTCTACGTGCGTTCTCACTGATCGGATCACCAATCAAATAGGATTCCGCAATATTTGATTCGGTATATAGGTATTTCAGTTAGTATTTTGTTCGATACACGATCCTAACACACACACACACACATATATATATACATACATACATACATAGATACATACATACATATATATATATACATACATACATATATATATATACATATATATATATATATATATATATATATATATATATAACTCATCAGGCACCAACATCTTCTTCACCACCACACCCTAACTCATCTTCTTCATCTAAACCACACACCACCACCACAACCACCCAACATCTTCGTCACCACCAAAACCACCACCATCTTCTTCACCTCCAACAAACAATCAAAATTGGAACCACCACCATTTCCGACGAAGTTACCGGCGAAGATGAAGGTTGTGGGGGCTCACCGTACGGCCATAGTGAGGAAGCGCCAGACCACCACCGTCACTATCTCTATCTCTCTCACCCCTTCTCTACATCCCCTCCTGACCACCACCGGCCTCCACCACCACAACCACCAAAGGGGTCACACGATGGCAGATGGTGAAGGCAGTGTAGCCGGGTCGTGCGGTGACGGATGGCAGGGGTGAAGGCGGGTGTAGCTGGGTCGCCCCTTTCCTTGGTCTTGGTCAAAATGTTTCAAATCCAGTTCTGGGTTAGACCAAAAGGACCCGTTCAGATATGTTTTCAAGCGTATCAAACGGACTGACCGGCTGACCGAGTCAGCATGGTCAGACCCAAACAAATAGCTCCTAACTCAATCTTCCTATGTTAAGAAAATTTTAAAGTCATTTAATATGGAAGGTTGTAAGCTGGTTACTACTCCATTGGGTCAACATTTCAAGCTATCTAGTGCTGATTCACTTGGTTTAACAAATGAAAGGAAAGCACTGAGTATGGTTCCATATGCAAATGACATGGGTAGCTTGATGTATCTCATGGTATGTACAAGACTTGACATTAGTTATGTTGTTAGTATGGTTAGTAGGTATATTTCTGATCCTGGTAAAGCTCATTGAAATGTTGTGAAATGGATTATGAGATATTTGAGTAATACTAGGCATGTTGGTTTGATGTTTGGTAATCATAATGAAGAAGACTCAGAATAGTGATGGGGTATGTAGATGCAGATTTTGCTAAGGATTTAGATAAATGAAGATCTATTACAGATTATGTTTTTAAGATTTTGGGAAGTGTGGTAAGCTGGAAAGCAACCTTACCATATGTGGTAGCTTTATCCACAACTGAAGCTAAATATGTAGCATTACCCGAGGCTGTGAAATAGGCTCTTTGGCTAAAGGGGTTTTATCTAAATTGGGTGTTAAAGTTGAGTTTGCATCAGTGTATTGTGATAACCAGGGAGCAATTCAATTGACCAAGAATCCTTTGTTTCATGAAGGGACCAAGCATATTCAAGTCAAGTTGTATTTTATTCGAGATATTGTTAGTACTGATCAGGTTCAAGTTGAAGGTGTTAGTACATTGGATATTGTTGCCAATATGTTAACAAAGGTGTTACCTGGTGATAAGTTTTCAAAGTGTCTAAAGATTTTAGATATTGGTTAATGATCTATTCTATGTACTAAGATGGAGAATGTGAAGGTTAAAGTAGTGCATAAGTTTCATTTGTTTTATATTTGTAATTGCAAGGCATTAATGTGTCAAAGTCTAGTATTTAGTGGGTTGTATGTGTAGTTTACTACTCATGCTTTGATTAGTAAGTAAAAGGTTGTTAAGATCGATTGGACATTATATAGATGATTATCATCTTTCTCATATTGATCTGAATCAATTTCATATTCTCAAATTCAATAAGATTACATTGTATCTTTGAAGTATTACCTGAGTATTCTTGTTATGTTTGCAACAAATAGTACAACATTAATCGCACGATTGACTCAATCACACGACTGAATACATACGCATCCCTCATACGCACGATTGGACTCATTCGTACCTCCATTCGTACGACTGAGCAGTCTATACGCATTGTTCAACCGCACTTGTTCATTGCCCGACTGAGCCATCCACATTAGTTCAGTCGCACGATTGAACCATCTTCATTGTTCAATCGCATGAATAGCCCAATCGCACACCTTCATTCGCACAAGTGAAACAGTTTGTTCAAAAGTTTAAAGTTGATAGCAATGGAGGACCAATACTCGGCGTTCACAACAGAGAGAGACTCAAGGATTCAAAACCTACTGCTTCTGGAGAATGAATTGGGAAATCACAACAAACCCCCTAAGCAATCACGTTTGGGACGAATACCCACATGGAAGTAACGTTTCGAGATCTACTTAAATGGAGTAGATCCCAATCTATGGGAATCAATAGAGACGGGGTATAGCATGCAAGTAGGTGCTGATGGTGTCATACTTACACTAGGTGGCATGAGTGATGGACAAAAGGTCAAATACAATGCTGAGAAGAAATTCTATGCTCTGCTCACTTAGTCGATCCCCAAGGATATTTTCCACCAATTTTCTGAGTATACGCAAGCAAAGAAGCTATGGGATGCATTGGAGAAAATGTATGACGGAAATGCATCATTAAAGGCGATAAAGGCTAAAGCTTTGAAGAAAGAGTTTGACAACTTCTCTTTAATGGGTAAAGAAAGCCTGGATGATGTCATTGACAGATTCTACCACTTGATGAGTGAGATGCACACTCATGGAGTAACAACGTCTATGGAAGACAAAGTGTTGAACTTTGTAGATGGTTTGCCGGAGAAATGGGTTTCCTTTGTCTCCAATCTTAGACAGAATGATATGCTAACAAAGTTAGATATAAATGATTTCATTCTGAAGCTGAGAGAAGAAGAATTAAGGATGAAGTATAGAGCCCAAAAGTCTTCCTATGATCAGAATCCAGCACTGTACAACGCGACTCCACAAGCCAAAACGTCTGGAGAACCACTTCAGACGGCTTTTGTGTCAAGTTCAGCTGGTCCCTCTCAAACCTCTACTTCAGGGTCAAAAACGTCAGGGTCGTCTGCTACCCAATACATAGTACCTGAAGCCAATGCTGCAAAACTAAAGACCGAGAATTTCGGTAATGTGATAGTTGAGGTAGCTAAAGAGCACATGGATCGCTTAGCAGCAGTAGTCCACTCCTATGATAGACTAATTGCGGGAAAAATTGGGAACTGTCATCTGGCAGATGAGGACTACGAGCAGGTGGACGAGACAGAGCTGGAGAGGATGGATATAATGTGGGCCTTAGCAAGTGCTGTTCGGAGAGCTAAGATGTTTGTCAAGAAAACTGGATAGAACTTGGTTGCAACTAAGGACACTACCTTTGGTTTCGACAAGACCAAGGTGACCTGTTTCAACTATGGCGAAAAGGGGCACTTCAAACGTGAGTGTGTGAAGCCCAGAAAACTGGAAACGGGAATCCATTCTCATCCTTCAATCATCAGGATAAACCAACTAGCAGTCCTACTTCATCAAGCAAGGATCCTAAAGCCTTGACTACTCATGATGATGAAGGACAGGACTGGAGCTTTTGGTTTGTTTAACTGGGAGAATCCAACATCGCTAGTGTTGAAGATTTAGATGACGATTAAGTTAGTGAAGGAGATATTGCAGTGGAACTCGTGATGTCAAGCACCGAAGAGACTGCAACAGTGGTCAATTACATGCCTGCAGAAGGGAAATCTACAACAACGTCAGAATCTCCAGAAACACCAGACTCTGCTTTGATGGCTGATTCATCAGAACCCTCTCAGGTAAACACTACTGACCAACTTTTCAATAATCATGCTTGTTCTGATTGTAATAAATTTAGGGAAAGCATAGATTTAAAATTTGCTAGTTTATTAGATCATAATGATAGCCTAGTAAAAGACTTGCAACTGGGCACTGAAGCTAACATAATTCTTAAACAAAATGAGCATAGTTATAAAGAAAAGATAGAACTGTTGAACAAACAACTTAGGGAAACCAAAGTTGTAGCTTTTAACCAATCAAATGACATTAAATTCTATCTTAACTCCCTAGAAGACACTAAGAAACAAAAGGCATTTTTAGAAGTAGATGTTAATTCATTAAAGCAAAAACTGTATAGTTGGACAAGTTCATCTCATATTGTTCAACACTTAGTGAGAGAGCGTCACAACGGAGAGGGATTGGGTTATAAAGTGGTTCCGCCATCACATGAGATCTTGATGAACGCAAAAAGTAAACCAATCAATAACAATCCAATCAAGGATCATGTAGTGTCCACTCCTCTTGTAAGTGATCCAGATTCCACATGTAAATCAAATGAATCTGGTACTAAACAAAAGGAGGCCACTTCAAAGGCAAAAGGTAAAATGCCTTGTGTTAATCTGGAAAAAGAGTTTCAGAAGGTTAATATAAAGCCTAGTTCAACCACAGTCAAATCTGAACCTAAAAAGACCAGTAATGTTAATCAATCACGGGTTTCATGTCAAAGTCCGGGTAAACAAAATGGAAAAGATGTTAAAAATGTTAAAACAATTAACTTTGTTAAACACAATAAAACATCCAACAAGAAGAGTGTCAACCAAAAAGGTTAATGTCACACGTGTGTCCCACACTTCTCCACACAAACAATTAATCGAAAAGTCAAAAGCAGATCATGCTACAAATGTGGAGAGTATGGACACATTGCGTCTAACTGTCCTTACTATCAGACACCAAAGAGGAAAGTTGAACTTCAGGACCCAAAACCTAGTTCTTTTAAGATACACTCAGTGACTCCACCTAGAAGGGCTAGTGAACCTAAAGTTCAACTCATTAGCCAATCGTTTGTCTATCACAAACAGGCCTTACACAAGGTTGGCTTATGGAAAGAAAAATCAATCTCATTGTTTGATAATAAGAACAAGAAGACAACTAAGCTTCCCTCACCCTCTAATGGTCAATGGGTTGAATTTATGATGTGTGATGCCTCTGGGACACCCAAGCCAGTAAAGGCTTGGGTCCCTAACCTGAAATAATGTTTTCAATTGAATGTGCAAGGTGTTCGCTATAGTGCTGAAACCAACACGTGGATTATAGATAACGGAGCATCCAGGCACATGACAGGGAACAGGGCTTTCTTATCAAACATCAAACAAATAAAAGGAGGCCATGTTTCATTTGTTGGAAACAAAGGAGGGTATATTACAGCTCAAGGGGAAGTGGAAAATTAGAAATTCAACAACTTCAGAATAACTTGCTTTCTCTATCCCAAATTTGTGATAAAGGTTTTAAGGTAGTATTTGACAACAAGAAGTGCTATGTCCTGAAAAAGGAGTATGTGATCCCGGAGGACCAAGTCTTAATGTCTGCCTCAAGATATAATGACCTTTATGTCTTGGATCTATCAAAGGCCTTCACAACGGATCATGAAGTTTAGTGCTTCTTGTCAAAAGGTACTGAGAAGGATTCCATCTCCTAGCATAGGAGAATGGGACACATTAATCCATGGAGATGAATGATTTGATCCAGAATGATCTTGTGAGAGAAGTTAATGTCAAAAACTTCCAACTTCCTGATTTTTGTGTTGCATGCAAGAAGGGCAAACAGACGCAGAAGTCTCATAAGGAAAAGAAAGTTCATTCCATCGAACTTCCTCTTGAACTTCTGCACATGGATCTGTTTGGTCCAGTCAGTACAAGAAGCATTGCAGGTGACTTGTACTGTTATGTAGTTACTGATGACTACTCAGGATTCTCTTGGGTAATGTTTCTGAAATCCAAATACAAAACATTTGAGTCATTCAAGGAATTAGTAACTACACTGGAGTCCCTATACAAGCTGAAGGTACGACAAGTATGCTCAGACAACAGAACAGAGTTCAAGAACCAATGGATAGAGGCATACTGCAAGGAAAATGGAATTGTGCACCAGTTCACTTCTGCCTACACTCCTCAGATGAACGACATTGCTGAAAGAAAGAATCGGAGCTTGATAGAGACTGGGCGGACTATGCTAGCAGACTCGAAACTGCCTATCCAATTCTAGAATGAGGCAGTTGCAAATGCGTGTTACACGTTAAATCGAGTTCTGGTAGTTAAACGCCATGGCAAGACGTGTTACGAGTTACTACAATGACGTAAACCTAATCTAGAGTATCTCAAGCCGTTTGGCGCACCGTGCACCCTATTGAAGAAGACTCAAGAGGGAAAATTCAGCAAGAAGGCTGAAGAAGGTATCTTTCTAGGATACAACATACCGAATAAGAGAGTTTACAACAACTCAACGGGTCAAGTAGAGTGTGGTGTAACATCGATGTTCAGAGATACACCACCCCTCCTGCTAGAAAAGGACCCGCTTTCTTTTTCGACTATGATGGATTCTTCAAGTCCTTCAACATCCCTCTCTCCACTTTTGATGATGAGTTAGCAGCAAAGATGATGTATGATGTTCTAAACACATCATCTCAGGAATCTACATCATCTGGCTCACAAGGTGATTCATCTACCAACTTAGGGGGAGCACTCGAGGTAAGTGACTCTTCCTCGGATGACGAAGTCGTAGAAAATGATCAGGACACTCAGGAGCAACAGGTTCCTCCTACTGCAAGTCCACAAGCATCTGACATTGATGCCTCTAAGTCTTCGGAACTCCACACTCCTACTGCCTCAGATCCGGAACCTAACGTTCATAATCTTGATTCTGAGGTAGTTGTTCCAACTACTCCTGGATCACGCCTAAATGTCTATCATCCTTTGGACAATGTCATTGGGGATGTAAGATCAGGAGTTCAGACAAGAAATCAGTTGTATTCAACTGATTATGCCTCGGTAATGGAGAAAGGATACCTTCATGATGGTGCTTATTGTTGTTTTGTGTCTCAGTTTGAGCCAAAATATGTTAGTGAAGCCCTAAATGATGAGGCATGGGTGAGTTCCATGCAAGAAGAACTTCTTTAGTTCAAGAAGTTAGGTGTATGGACTCTGGTGGATAGACCTAAAGGTGCTAAGGTCATTGGCACCAATGGGTCTTGAAATGTAAGAAAGATGACCAAGGTGTCATCATCAGGAACAAGGCTCGACTTGTAGTTCAAGGATTTTGACAAGTTGAGGGAATAGATTACAATGACGTGTTTGCACCCGTGGCAAGAATGGAAGCCATCCGTATCTTCCTTGCCTATGAATCATATATGAAGATTAAAGTTTATCAACTGGATGTGAAGACTGCATTCCTTCATAGTGAAATCCGAGAGACAGTGTACGTTAGTCAAACCGAAGGATTTGAGGATCCATATCATCAGGACAGAGTTTACAAACTTGACAAGGCTTTATACGGGCTTCATTAAGCTCCTAGAGCTTGGTATGAGAAACTCTCCACTCACCTTGTGAAACATGGGTTTCACAGAGGTGTTATTGACTGCACACTGTTATCAAAGGAAAGGATGGTGATTTACTTCTTGTCCAAATTTATGTAGATGACATAATCTTCGGTTCCAAGAACAAAGAATTATGTAAAGAGTTTGAAGCAGTAATGAAGGCTGAATTTGAAATGAGTGCTATGGGAGAGATGAAGTTCTTTCTCGGGTTACAGGTGGATCAAACACCTAAGTGAATTTTTCTACATCAGACAAAGTATGTAGGAGATATTCTCGGTCGGTTTGACATGGAGAATGCTTCCGCCGCTGGGACTCCACTTGCTACAAACCATGATGTAGCACCCGACGAGAATGGTGATCTGGTAGATGCCATCATGTATCGGGGAATGATTGGATCTCTAATATACCTCACTGCCTCAAGACCTGATATCATGTAAACATATCTATGTTCAAGATATCAGGCAAAGCCAAAAGTTAGCCATCTGATAGGGGTCAAAAGGATCTTCCGTTATCTGAACGGTACACCAACACTAGGGTTGTGGTATCCTCATGACGATGACTTCGAGCTTACGGCGTATAGTGACTCGGATTACGGCGGCTGCAAGATGAACTACAAGTCTACATCAGCAGGATATCAATTCTTTGGGAGGAGATTAGTGACCTGGCAGTGTAAGAAGCAGACCTCGGTTGCTTTGTCAACCTACGAAGTCGAATACATTGCTGCTGCAAGTTGCTATTCACAAATCATATGGATTCAATAGCAAATGCGGGACTACGGGTTGAATTTCTCTTCTACTCCTATTTTTGTTGATAACTCTGCTGCAATTACACTAACTAAAAATCCGGTCCAACATCCTAAGACCAAACACATCAGAATAAAATATCACTTTATATGTGACTGTTTTGAAAAGAACCTAATCGATGTGGTTAAAATAAATACTGATTTTCAATGCGCTGACCTCTATACAAAGGCTTTTGATAAACCACGTTTCCTATATTTGTTAGAGGTCAACGGTGTTAAAAAGAAAAGTGATGTAATTCCTGAAGATGACCATGTGTAGTCCGATGCGTATAGTCCCTTTTCCTTTAATTTTTATTTTTTTATTTATCTAATTTATTTTAAGTAGTTATTAAATTGATGTTATTTCTTTGCCTAGTAAAATCTTAAAAATGCAAATCGTTTACGGTTTTAGTATTTTAGGGGATAATAGGTTTAGGAAGTAACATTATAAAATAATAAAAAAAAACAAGGGAGGAGGAGAGGTAAGCTTTAGATTGTATTTGGGATACCGATTCAAACTTTGGAAAATGATAGTACACAGGAACAAACCACTTGGAACTTTAAAAGTTTAAATTGAATAAGATGAGAAAGTCAAAGTATAAGTCTTTGAAGTCTGAGCAATATAAAAGGAAAAATGATAGTAAAACTAGCTACTACCAAGGTAACACAAAGAAAGTAAACCTAGAGGTTGCTAGACCATTATGATATTCGGTAGATTTAACACAATAGATGATTAGACCTTGTTGGTGACCTTAAGATTAAACTAGTTGTTTGACAAGCTATGGGTTATCATCTTATCCATGGTTAACATAATCAACAAAATTCCAATAAGGGGTGATGAGCAGATAAACGCCACAAATATGTGTATGACCAAAATATGAGCAAAAGCACGTGATGAAAAAATGCAAAAGCAATCAAACTAACAACCTATGTTGTTGGTGAGATCTGTGCAAAAAGAATAAAATTGCTCAAACAAGAAGATAGGTTATGTGCTTCTCTGCTGTGCCGTGGCACTGACCTGAGGATAAGCATAGCCTGTATATTCTAGAATTCATTGTTGTTTGCCGCCTCACTGCTGTGCGGTGGCACTGACCTGAGGCTTGGCTTCTCTTTTAAAGCTCTAAGAATAGTTTCTTCTTGAATACTACCTTGAGACCGCTCAAAAATCTCCTGAGGAATGTAGATTACCAGATAAGTGTGGGATCCACAAATGCTTGTTAAAATAATCAAACCTTAAACTGTCACCAATCTGTGTCAAAAGTCTGTGTATGGATTTAAGAGGACAAGTATATTGACAATCATCGTGGCTACAATTCTTGAAAGTCCAAATTAATGTGGGGATCTAATAGTACTAGTATGATTTCCTAACTTGCTAACGACTCTTGATGAAAAACAAGAACAGAGCATCAAAAGGTTTTGATAACATGTCCTGAATGATTTGACGTACCTGTATGATTCCAAATTGAATTGGTCCATTTATGGTCAAAATGAATTGAAGCTGCCTTTTTTTCAAAAAATGAATCTATTAGATTTCCATCTTAGGATTCACACCTCACACAAAACCACAAAAACAAGTTTAGTTTTGTATTTCATTTTCTAGTTCTTTTATTTTGTTTAAATTTTGTCAATTTAGTTTGTTAAACATCAGACTATGCCATGGAACTCAATCGGGGATTTATTCAACTAAAAAGGTCAAGTCTGAGGTGACCACACGTGTTTTCAAATGTAAATGAGTCACGTCTGAGGTGATAAGATGTTTTAAAAGGATCACGTCTGAGGTGATCAAAGGTTGTCAAAATTAAAATGATCATGTCTGAGCTGATCGAATGCTCATAATGGTTAATCAAAAGTTAAAAGAGATTAAGTGTGGAATGGTCATAAAGTCAAAATCATAGTATGATCCACTCGCACGACTGGACCATGAGTATGGACCAACCGTATGAATGGACCATAGTTATGCCCTAGATAGCCGAATGGAGCATGAGTATGAACCATTCACCCGAATGGCATATCAGATTGAGCCAATCGCCCGACTGAAACCTAGTTGGCCGACTGAATGTGATCGACTGAATCAATCGAACGACTGAAGTCCAATCGCCCGAATGAAATGAGTGGTTTGGTCCAGTCGGCCGATTGAAAGTAGATTCGGTATAAATAAGGCCATAGTCGATCACATAAACTCATCACCCCTCATTCGCCCTAAATCGCATTATGTACCGTTACTCTGCTGAAATTTCTTCTGACTGAATTTGACACCTAATTTCGATATTTTGACGATCTCTACCTGTTATACAGGTACAATGCGGTACTATCTAACCGAAGTTCGGTTGATTTGAGCCCTAACTTATGAATTTTGGCCCTTACAAGAACCGAAACTGTTATTGGACGAATAACCTAGCTATACTAACGAAAATGTTGAAATCAAGGTTATTAGGTTATTAGTAGAGTGATTGAGAGTCTAATAAACCAAAACACGACGTCTAATTTTGAGAATTGGTCCAAATTCAAATTTTAGTTGAACAAACAGTGGGTCATGCGACTGGACACCCGGATGAACCCCAATCGCACGACTGAGTTGGCCGAATGACTCAGTCAGCCGAATGGATAATCCGAATGAGCTCAGTCGGCCGAGTGAACCAATCACAGCTCAGTCACCCGACTGAACTCAGTCACATGTTCAGTCACCCGACTGTATTCAGTCACCTGTTAGGTCAACCGACTGAACTTAGTCGTATGGTTCAATCGCATGATTGAACCAGACTGATCTCAACCGTTTAACTTGAACTAAACTTTGTTATGTGGTGATCTAATGTCTGTGTCTTGTGTTACAAATTGATGGCTGACAAGTGGTCCATCAACCCCAAGCACAACATTTGTGCCCATTTGGATGCCACAACTCGGAACGGTGCGAGTTTGCAGGGATTATTGCATTCCTAAAAAGATCCCGGATTCACCGAGCTATATCCACACCGCGCACTCCCTATAGGTCTATACAGCAGGCCTTCTGAGAGGGGGCATTGTTTGATCATTCACAAGCCCTACAGCATCCGAGTACCATTTTTGGGCTGGATATTGAGGTGACTACAGCTGATATTCGTCGAGTACTCGACCTAGGTGATGATCTAGATCACCCGACCCGGCTACACCCTCTGACAGTTAGAGGGTGCTTCCTCAGGATGAAGTACACTGGGGACATAAACGCAGGTGTGCTGAACAAAAGCAACCTGTGTCCCTAGTTTAAGTACTTTGCGCATGTTATACTAAAGTGCTTGGCGTCGAGGAGGGGTGGGTTTGATGACCTCTCAGACCAGATCCAGAATGCCTACGTGGCACTGGTACTCAACCACCCCTTTAGTTTCTCCAATATGATTTTTGCGTATCTGATAGAGAAACTGGAGGCAAAGGGCAAGGAGGATTCTGCATGTACCCCAGATTCTTGCAGATGATCATCGATGAGAAGCTGCCTGCTTTGCCCAAGGAGAGCCATGATGCTGTATCGTTGGAGATTATGGATGACACGACCTTGGGCCGCATGAAGGTCTATAGGGGAAAGCAAGTCAAGCCCCCTATGAAGAGACTCTTCGGGCATCTGGCCAAGGCTGATTATGTGGCGCCGGCTAGGCGAAAGTGGCGCCATGAGGAGAGTGATTCAGATGTAGAGCAGATTGCTCTCTCATCTGATGACTCCGATGACGATGACGATGACACCGACAAAGACTCTGGGCCCGCTTCTACTAGAGGCCCCACTACCCATATTGCATCTCCACCTCCTACAGATGCCACCACTACGAGCTTTCACCAGGATTTTTGTCTTCCAGATGAGGAAGTAGAGAGTGATGAGGAGCCTCTCACGAGGACTGTGGGCAGCAGGGTGGTTGCCATAGAGAGAGGTTTGAGGGTGGTTGGTGGACACCCAGGGGAGTCCGGGGATGCTGCTACTGATCCAGATCCCACATATTCCCCGGACCCGCCCAGCAAGGGAGCCTCTGTGCCTGAGGCTCAAGGAAGAAGAGGGTGGCACACCCCTATGACAAGAAGGGGAAGAGACTGAAGTTTACCCTGACCTCATCCACCACACAGCCACTACCTCAGCCACACCTTCCACCACTACCATCACCACTGCTACCACACCACCTGCCACCACATCTACCACCCCACATACCACTACCACACCCACTCCACCACGTACCCATATCCAATCCACCACCACTACAGCTCATCCACCACCACCTACATCTATACCACCCCCAATATTCACCACTGCCACTACCACCACCTCTAGCCACCAAGCAGGACTGTCATCTTACCCCTCATTTTCATCTGGATCATCTCTACCTCCCAGTGGGGTAGAGGAACAGCTCTCAGCACTAAACCATATGGTGCTAAAGCTATTAGCAGCCGATGACGAGAAGACTGCGTAGATTCGTCAGTTAGTAGAGCTTACTGCTGCACAATCTCAGCAGATATCTCAGCCGGCGTAGCTGATTGAGCAGCAGGCACAGCAGATGGCTGCTGGGAGCCTAGAGATGTCCCAACTCCAGGAGCAAAATGTCTACTCAACAAACTGGATACATGAGTTGGAGGCTACTAACAAGGCATCATGCTCAAGCTCAAGGGCTCGAAGGATGAGCCACTAAAGATCAGAGAAGGAGATGGAAATGATGGTGATGATGATGATGACAGTGATGATGATGATGATGGCGATGATCAAGGTGACGATACAGAGGGAGGTGATGATATTGATGCATGTGATGATAATGATGAAGGAGGAGATACATCTGCTACGGGTGCCATATCAGCAAGTGAAAGGAGGACCAAGAAAGCTCAAGAAAGGTGCCTCTACATTAGCCCCGTGAGCAGAGGAACACATGATACAAGACAAGATTAATGCATAGTTGTTTATGTCATTTAAAATCATATGTGTTTGAATATTGTATCAAACTAATGTACATAATGTTTATATTTTGTTAATGTGTTTCTGTTTTGATTATTGACTAATGGTTGATGTGTTATATGTTTAAATCAAGCAGATCACACATCTCAGCAAGATGAATATGACATTGCTCCCCTTCAGCAGATCAAGTCTCAACTTACAATGATACTTGATCTGCAAGGGATAGTCAGGAGGTCTGTGAGTTACACTCCTGAAGAAGGAGAAATAATCCACGACCTTACGATGAGCAACTTGTTGAGATGTTCAGATTGAATCCCGATGAGATCGTGAAGGATGCTCCTATAGTGGAAACTAATAGTGATGATGAGCTTAATGATGTTGATGAAATTGAGATTGAAGATGTCACTGCTTAACATTATCCAGAGTATGCTGACAAGGAGGGAAATGTAGTTCCCAATCTGGGTGACTCTCTTGTTAGTGATACTTTTGAAACTCTGGATAAGATGGAGCAAGAGTCAGAAAAGAAGGAAGACAAGGCCCAAGCCTCAGACATCGACGTCAATATCAGAAAGGCTGAATGTGCAGCGTGTTTTGCAGAAGTTAGAGCCCAGCGCAGTGCTCCAAAGTCGAATGTCTACACCAAACTTTATAAAGTGAAGAAGCATCACAAGGTGTCAGGCAAAATTATTACGTGGGCCTATTTTGAAGATCTTAATGTCTATGCTGTTAAAAGAAAGAAAGGGATCAAGTACTTCAGATTCCCACACGATCTGAAGACTCTTCCAGGTTTTGAGCTTAACCAGTTAGCAAAATTGAAATTGCTATATGCTGACCCTCGTAAGATGTCAGGCTGGTTTGAAGCAGCTTTAAAGAGAGAGTACCACACCTGGTGGGTCAACTTCAATCCTCAACAACCAACGAGGTATATCAGGAGATCTGAAGTTGATGCCATAACTGGGAAGCCTAAAATAGTGCTGAAGTGGAGTCCTCCGTGCATGATTTCTAGAATCCCTCTACGGGAAATGCCACAGGACTTCACTCCATACTTCAAGTGGTGGTACTACGATTGAAGAACAGGCGAGGCAATCATAGTGTTGAACAGAAATGGTAGTATGGAAACTATCAGGGTGTTTGACCCTATGTGGCTCACGAACTTGTCATCTGATGATGTTTACACCTTATACAAGTTGCCACTGTTCTATGACTCACAGGATATTATACAAGCTCTCCAATTCCAGAATGTGATACGACTCTGCTTTGCTTTTGAAATACATGCAGGAGTCACAAGAGAGAGAGAAGTACAAGAAGTATGAGGAGCTTATGAAGAATGTAAGACAGTAGATGAAACTAGGTCCAAGGGAGAGTTTGTAGATACATGTGTACCTAGTTTCTGAGCTTAATGTAAAATGTCTTTATTGTCTTACACATATGTAATAGAATGGGTACGTAATGAAATACAATGTGTGGTTGTGCTTATAATGTTGAATATTTCATTGCTTAGTATGTAATAACGCTTATTGAACTAATTATATAGGTTTGTGGTTGTTTGAATAGATCTAAGTCAAATAATGATTGTGAAACATATTCAAACTTAATCATATGAAGTTCTCATGTGAATAGCCCATGCTAATGGACCATACGCATGAACAACTTCATGCTAATGAAGTTGTCGCATGACTGACCAGGAGACTGGATCAGTCGCATGACTGTAACATGAGATTGACTCAGTTGCATGACTAAACACTCAGTCGTGCGAATGGATCAACCGCATGACTTAATCGCACGACTGAACCATGCAAATGGTTCAGTCGCCCGAATGAGAAAGCCTAACCTATAAATACCAATTAAATCGTGGAAAAACGTAACACTTTGAATACCTACGTAATAAATCGTACCCTAGCCATCCAGAGACCTCTAAGAACCTGTTCCAAGTTCATAGATCGCACTAGATCGATTACCAATCATTCTTAACGTTTAGATTCAATCCATAATTGTTTCTACGTGCGTTCTCACTGATTGGATCGCCAATCAATAGGATTCCACACTATTTGATTCGGTATACACGTATTTCAGTTAGTATTTCATTCGATACATTTTGTAGATACATGTGTACCTAGTTTCTGAGCTTAATGTAAAATGTCTTTATTGTCTTACACATATGTAATAGAATGAATACTTAATGAAATACAATGTGTGGTTGTGCTTATAATGTTGAATATTTCATTGCTTAGTATGTAATAACACTTATTGAACTAATTATATAGGTTTGTGGTTGTTTGAAAAGATCTAAGTCAAATAATGATTATGAAGCATATTCAAACTTAATCATATGAAGTTCTCATGTGAATGGCCCATGCTAATGGACCATACGCATGAACAACTTCATGCTAATGAACTAGTCGCACGACTAAACCAGGAGACTGGATCAGTCGCATGATTGTAACATGAGATTGACTCAGTCGCATGACTAAACACTCAGTCGTGCGAATGGATCAACCGCATGACTCAATCGCACAATGGTTCAGTTGCCCGAATGAGAAACCTTAACCTATAAATACCACTTAAATCATGGAAAAACGTAACACTTCAAATACCTACGTACTAAATCGTACCCTAGCCGTCCAGAGACCTCTAAGAACGTGTTCCAAGTTCATAGATCGCACTAGATCAATTACCAATCATTCTTAACGTTTAGATTCAATCCATAATTGTTTCGACGTGCGTTCTCACTGATTGGATCGTCAATCAAATAGGATTCCGCACTATTTGATTCGGTATACACGTATTTCAGTTAGTATTTCGTTCGATACACGATCCTAGCACATATACATACATACATACATATATATATACATACATACATACATACATATATATATATACATACATACATACATACATACATACATATATATATATATATATATATAATATATATATATATAACTCATCAGGCACCAACATCTTCTTCACCACCACACCCTAACTCATCTTCTTCATCAAAACCACCGCACCACCACCACAACCACCCAACATCTTCTTCACCACCAAAACCACCACCATCTTCTTCACCTCCAACAAACAATCAAAATTAGAACCACCACCATTTCCGACGAAGTTATCGGCGAAGATGAAGGTCGTGGAGGCTCACCGGCCGACCATAGTAAGGAAGCGCCAGACCACCACCGTCACTATCTCTATCTCTCTCACCCCTTCTCTACATCCCCTCCTGACCACCACCGGCCTCCACCACCACAACCACCAAAGGGGTCACATGATGGCAGATGGTGAAGGCAGTGTAGCCGGGTCGTGCGGTGGCGGATGGCAGGGGTGAAGGCGGGTGTAGCCGGGTCGCCCTTTTCATTGGTCTTGGTCAACATGTTTCAAATCCAGTTCTGGGTCAGACCAAAAGGACCCGTTCAGATCTGATTTCAAGCGTATCAAACAGGCTGACCGGCTGACCGAGTCAGCATGGTTAGACCCAAACAAATAGCTCCTAACTCAATCTTCCTGTGTTAAAAAGATTTTAAGTCATTTAATAAAGGTTGTAAGCTGGTTACTACTCCATTAGGTCTACATTTCAAGCTATCTAGTGCTGATTCACCTGGTTCAACAAATGAAAGGAAAGCACTGAGTATGGTTCCATATGCAAATGATGTGGGTAGCTTGATGTATCTCATGGTATGTACAAGACTTGACATTAGTTATGTTGTTAGTATGGTTAGTAGGTATATTCTGATCCTGGTAAAGCTCATTGAAATGTTGTGAAATAGATTATGAGATATTTGAGTAATACTAGGCATGTTGGTTTGATGTTTGGTAATCATAATGAAGAAGACTTAGAATTAGTGATGGGGTATGTAGATGCAAATTTTGCTAAGGATTTAGATAAAGGAAGATCTATTACAAATTATGTTTTTAAGATTTTGGGAAGTGTGGTAAGTTGGAAAGCAACCTTACAGAAGGTGGTAGCTTTATCCACAACTGAAGCTAAATATGTAGCATTACCCGAGGCTGTGAAAGAGGCTCTTTGGCTAAAGGGGTTTTTATCTGAATTGGGTGTTAAAGTTGAGTTTGCATCAGTGTATTGTGATAACCAGGGAGCAATTCAATTGACCAAGAATCCTTTGTTTCATGAAGGGACCAAGCACATTCAAGTCAAGTTGTATTTTATTCGAGATATTGTTAGTACCGATCAGGTTCAAGTTGAAGGTGTTAGTACATTGGATATTGTTTCCAATATGTTAACAAAGGTGTTACCTGGTGATAAGTTTTCAAAGTGTCTAAAGATTTTAGATATTGGTTAATGGTCTACTCTATGTACTAAGGTGGAGAATGTGAAGGTTAAAGTAGTGCATAAGTTTCGTTTGTTTTATATTTGTAATTGCAGGGCATTAATGTGTCAAAGTCTAATAGTTAGTGGGTTGTATGTGTAGTTTACTAATCATGCTTTGATTAGTAAGTAAAAGGTTGTTAAGATCGATTGGACATTATATAGATGATTATCATCTTCCTCATATTGATCTGAATCAATTTCATATGCTCAAATTCAATAAGATTACATTGTATCTTTAAAGTATTATTTGAGTATTCTTGTTACGTTCGCAACAAATAATACAACATTAATTTTTTTAGAGAGATAACCTCTAGTTCGTTTAGTGACTAATAGTGACGAGAATCGTGATTGGAATCGGGCGCATCATTATCCCGATGAGGTGCATGAACCTCTAGTACATCCATTGGCAAATTAGTGACAAGTTAATGTAGCTTAACAAGCTGGGTGTCTATGGCGGCATCCTACACAAGTTAATCAGTTTTATGGCATGTAAACACATGAAACAAGAAGCTAGCGACATATTAATAATAATAGGATACATACCCATGGTACAGGGGCTTCGGTAAAGGTAATATAGGGACCGTGGTGGTCTTGGCCCTAATTATTGGACTCGTGCCGACACCTCTACTACTCTCTAACCGTAAAGTGGTCATATCAACCTATGAGCCTGAAGACGAAGCATCTTTCTATAGTCTCTTAAAGTTGTCCTATAATTTGACGTTACAAAATGTAAAACATTAGCTTATAAAAAGAAACACATAATTTATACAAAATCTTTATTTTAGGAAAAAATACTAGAATGTCACATGCCTTATGGTAAGGCATATACCACTCAACCGTCTCTTTACTATTGAGCTAACCAATTCTAGTACAATTTGATATTTTGTCAACCTGTTAGATATACATGTCAAAATATTCAATTTAAGATCATTAATACTAACTAAGTTGCTAACAATAATATTAAATAGAATTATTAACTTAGTTCGAATTCATGTCCTTAGAAGGTAATGTACAAAGACACCCAAACGACAATATTTTGTACTTTCAAATACTTACAGTTTATAGGTTTGACAGACTATAGGGGTACAACTTAAGGTAGGCTATTTGTAGTATATATTCATCAGTATGAGTTTCTTATTTTTAAAAACATGATTTAAGTATATATTGGCAATATTTCCATTGGATTTGTATTATATATACGAAACTCAATTGCAAAACTTTACCAAACAAATTAGGAATAATTTTTTTAAAAGCCTATTTAATGGGGCGTTTTTTTTGGAAAGTAATTGATGGATTTTCCGTTTAAAACCATGATAGGATAACTCGTCGCAAGTCAATCTTGATAAGGCACTATGACAGGACATTTGCTGCCAGTGGATTATCCACATATTCTCAAACAAAGGTGAAATTGTGGTCGATTTTCGATGTATGTCATTTTAATAATAATAATAATAATGAAATTTGTTTTGCGACAACTTTTGTTGGAAATATGATGTTGGCGATAGTGATGTTTTCTTGTGTTGGAAATTTGAAATTATTACGAATGTAGCATATGACATTTACATTTTGATGTAAGTTTATTCAAAATTGAATTGGTTTGACTACGTACAAGTTATCAATAAAAATTACAATAAGGCAAAACTGCTCGAAGGTTTTTTTTCCTCTTACAATCTTTAAAGTATGATTGTTTATAGAATTGTGACTTTACCATTGCCACATACTTAAAGAACGAACATAAAAGTACAAGTCATTAAAAACGAGCCTTACAAACCGTAGCACCTTCACCACAAAAAGTGTGTTTTTCCCGCTAGTTTTATTGTATTATCGTTTTATTCCACCACGTCATGGTCACAACTTACACATTTTTAGTTTCTAATTTATTGTATTGGATAACTAGTTGATTAGTTGTCTACATTTAAATGAATATATCGGTGACATAGTGGTGTATTTTGCAATCAAATGTTGTGAGTTCAATCTTGTAAAGTATAATTAAATAGAATGTATTTAGAGTGAAAAGTGCGAGTGTTTACCGGTAGAAACTAGTTGGTAGCATGTGAACATAAATTCTCTTAAAAAATTTTGCTATGCTATTATGAATAAAAGTAGGATGGTTATAAAAAATTGTGAAAATAACTGAATACTTATATAAGAAAAAGGTTTATAAAATTATAAATGTTCACTAAAACTCTTAATTAAGACACGTTAAAATATATTAAGGAAGCTCAATTTCTCTTTTACATAAAATTTTATTTGAGAAATAAAGAGTAAATTTTTAATCAAGTGTATAAATGTATTTTTTCTAATATGAAGTTATAAAATTGCCTTCATTAGCTTTAGTTGTATTCTTAACATCATGCTAGACAAATCTTATATACATTTTCGAATATAAAAGTTGGTCAAATATAATCATAATGTCTTAAGAGTTCATTGAACTTGAACTAGCTTCATCCATCATAAGTAATTTAATAATCAGAGAATCTTGATTTTCTTGGAACATTTTAGCTAAAATAGAAACCGTCCACATTGTGTACCTGAACAAAAACAAGAAAACTTTATTCTATACAGAACATGGGTGAGGTATTGCATAGATCAATACTCTCGGGGTCTCATTCTTTAAACTGTAGACAAATAAAAAAAATTGTTTCAAGATAAGTATAATATTATATTACTTCTAAGGTTTATAAAATATTAATTGTGTCCATATATATAAAACGTCATTGATGTTACATAATTAATTTAAAAAAAAGGTCATATGTGAATACAGGTAAATTCATCCCATGAGTTCACGTATCCGGTTATCATATGCTATTATAGTATCATAATGCTATACATATAAAATCTATGTAATATACAATCAGTTCAACACTTCGACATGTAAATTCATCCCAGTACCAAAGTTCCCATATCACGTTATCATCGTTATTAGAAAGAACTATCAAGAAAACAATATGTGAAAACTCACTTGTTATATTTCGGGTTATTTCTCTTTTTAAGAACATTTGTGGTTCATGGGATTTTGTAGGGCTTATTTGAATTTCTAAAATTTCATTTGTTTGATTTTATAAAACAAACAAATTAACTAATGATTTCAGCTTCATGGATATATTTTTGAATCTTTGTCTTAATTTGAGATATATCATAAACCATATATATTAACCTCCATTTACATCTAATTCCTCATCTTTATAATTATATTAAAAGTTATTATTATTTATTATTTTCAATTAAATTATATTATTTTATATATTTATCATTATATATTGTCTCTTATCAACTCACAACCATATTAAAAAAATATTAAGAAAATAAAGAGAATGTATAGTACTTTATCAAATATACAGAATCATATTAATAATTTTTTTATTATTTCACTTACAATCATTTCCAATAATATAAAATCTAAACATTACAAAAATAGGGTGGTAAAATAATAAAATATTTAATATTTGACTGATTACAAAATTAAAATGCAACCGAAGAAAATAGTCTTTTTTTTGTATCTTTACTTTTTAAGATTGTTTATTATTGTAACGTGTAACGGCTTATTTAATTCCCAATTAACATAAAAAGGATATAGTTTGAAACCAATCATTCCATTGTTAATGAATATTTGCATATTATAAAACTTAAAGTTCATCTCAACTTCATAGGTAGACAAAAACCAAACTTATTAAAATCAACATCCAATAAAAGACAAAGTTGTTGGATTCATGTAGAACCTGGTTATACATTGTATTTAGCTGTCTTCATAAGCGACAGGTTTACTTAAATTTGTTATTGAATTAATAGCTTAAATAATCAAGTTAAAATTAAAATATACTAATGATCACGTCCTAGATTTTCTTAAATAATTCACCCTACCCACGTACGTTCATTCATTCAAATATCCTCGCTATGTGGCACCTGGAACGATCTGAAATGGTGTTCATGGGCTACATACTTTATATAATTATATATGCAAGGGAAATTCCCTTTTTTAGACATTAATAATTTGTTAATATGTTGTTATTTTAAAAAAAAAATTCATCATAAAATTAAAAAAAATATATATTTTACTTCGAGTATAACGTTCTTATATTAACAAACAAAAAAAAGTTACATGTCAAATTGATTGTTTATCACAACATATAGTATCATCGTACTAAAATAACGTATATACAAAAATGTTTGTAAATGAATTTAAAATCATTAAATCAATCCTTTTTAGTTATGATTTATTTATCATCAGTAACACATGTAATACATGCAACAATTCATACACTAAATATAATTTGTAGTTAGTGTACACTATACTAAGATTAGATATGTAGTAAATGTTGCAATGCGTAGACATTGATATTCGTTTAATATACATGCACTGTATGCAACAATACATATGCTAAATAAGGTTGGTTAAAATAAAATAAAAAGTAGATTTGCCTAAAAAGCTTAAGAAGTGATATAACTTATACTATATAAATTAATGGTTAAGATTAACTTTTAATATAAAAAGTGGTCCCAAGGGAAACCTAATTGACTTTTATAAATTACTTCACTTTATTTAAATGTTTATAATTTTTTTGTATGATATTATTTTTTAAAATAAATTACACTATAAAATCGAAAGTTTTTTCCTCTTTAATTCAAGTTAGTATTGCATAACTTTTTTAAACAAAAAAATCATTGTTATGAAAATATTTTGTTTTATCATGCATGATAAAACATGTTATGTTTTGTTTCTTGGTAATACAACACTTCCGAGTTGTTTTACGGTAAGATAACATGTTTTGTGTTGTCTTATGTTAAAATGTTATTTAAAATTATTTTAAAATATGTAGCTTTATGATAAGACAATGCATGTTGTGTTGTTACATGATAAGAACATACTTTTTATGTTGTTTTACATTATTTATTGTTTTACGGTATCATGTTTTATACGGTTCTAGATAAAAGATCATATTTTGTGTTGTTTTTATTATAAAACAACATATTTTTTATACTTTTTATAATAAAATAACACGTTATGTGTTGTTTTCACGTTTTGTATTGTTTTTATGTAAAACAATACATTTTTTTTAATGTAAAACATGATGTTATAAGTTGGTTTCATATGAATAACATATTTCGTGCTACTCACTTTTTATTATTTTCACTTAAAGCAATATGTGACGTGCTTATTTAACATAAAACAAGATGTTTTTAGGTGATTTACAGTAAAGCATCACATATTGGGTAAAACAACAGCAAACATGTGTTTATGTGGTATTTTAACATATAATGCATATTAAAAATAGTTGTATTGATGTTAATTACAAAATAAAAATTAAGCATATCAAAGTAATTCTAAAAAAAGAAAGGCTCTATTATATAGTGGATGATGTTTTAGACTCTAAATATACATTAAATTCAACAATACCTGTATGAAAAATAAGATATATCTAGGTTTCGAATAAATTATAAAAAACAAATGCAATATTAAACCGCATTTGTTCTAAATTGATGATGAATCTCAAGAACACGTTGATCAGAATACGAAGATCTAAAAAATAAATTAATTTTATATTAAAATTGGATTGAGTTTGATTGAATGAAATCAAAATCCTAAAAAGAGGTGATTAACATCGATTGAATCAATTTTAATTGATGTTAACAAATGTATTTTTTATTTGAACCGGACTCTGCTAAAGAATAATTAGAAGATGTATAGTGTAATCAGCATATACATCATACATGCATTATATAATGTTTCTTTTAATTATGGTAATGACATATATTAATGTCATGTATTATATTCCATGTTACATACACGATGTTATTAACGATACTGTCTTCTAGGCTTTTCTATGTAAATTCAACAATAAATTTGCTCATAATGTTTCACTTTGATTACAAAAGTGGTACCATGTTGGTTTTATTGTCCGAAAGAATAAACTAAGATGTGGTTCCTAACGATTCTCAAGTTTAGGCAGTTCTCATTTATAGCTACTCCTATACACACACATATAGGATTAGTTACTCATCATCAGATCCGTGGTTCCAAATTGCGATAATTTTCATTCATTTCTTGCTTGATCAAGAAGCTAGCGGATTTGGTCTTCTAAGCTCTTAGGCATATGCTTATCAAAAATAAAATGGTTCTACTTGCATTCTCCTTAAATCTTTTCGTTGGATTTACCCATTCATTTACTTCATTCACTGAATGGTTTAAATCAACGTCACATTCGTACATGAATTTTGAGCTCATGCACCTTATACATATGGAGCTATATGAATATAATTGATAATCATGTATCAAGTAAAAAACAATATGTTTTGGCTCCTAATTTGCTTTAAAATATCAATAATCGTAGTTTGCACAATTTAAACGCTACACCTCTTCTGCCCCCTCAGTGACAAATCCAAAAATAAATATTTTGGCACATCGGATTCTTATACTATACAAGAAAACACTCATTTCTAGTGCTACCTCAAATAGCTTTAACCCAAAAATCTACTTTGACTACTTTTAGAAAAGACGACATATTGTATTGATCATTAATTAACTAAGACGCAATAATGGCCACGATGTGTAAAGTGTAACATACCAACTTCAAAACCGAACTACAATATATATGTTTATTATATGAGCCCACAGTGAAGAAACCTATGAGTTAAAAACCATTTCTGGGGACTCATATATGATATTTTACAGAACCACTCATGAATATGAGTTCAAAATTAGTTCCAAAACTAGTGCTTCTAGTTGAAGAGGTCCTGCTCATTACCCTAGAGCTTACTTTTATAGGGTTGTCGGAGTGTCCTTTTTGTTTTCACTTTGCAAAAGACTTGTAATATAAATGCTTTTAACGAGTAAAAAAATTATTCCTTAACGCGTTTTCCACATGGTTAATGAACAAAAGTAAATATAATATATATTAAGAAAGTTACATGTATAGTATTATAATGTTTGAATTTATGTTACAAGTCCTTCACTCTAAAAGTTTCTTAAACTTATAGCACTCATCAGATTATACTATCGATTCTTCACATCAAAGTTATCTCATATGAGATTAATAATTAACAAGGTAACTTACTAGATACTTAAACAACATAATATTTGCCTGCAAAATAATATATTATATAAGAAAAGCTTAATTCACAAGAGATGAAATTATGAGAAAATAAGTTGAGAGAAAAAAAGACGTGCGAGAAACTCTACATTTCATATTTCCCTATTGAAAATAGGGATAACTATAATGAAGGGTGGAACTAAACTAAAAACTATTTTTTAATTATAAAGGTTAAGAATGATTTTTAACCATTATAATGGCTAAACACTAAATGTTAAACACTAAAGCCAAACCTTAAATTACAAGATTAACCATAAACCATAAAGTTAAACTTTAAAAGTTAAACCCTAAAACCTAAGATGATAGAATTCAATTAATAGGTTTTAAGGTTACTGAATTGAGTGCAAACAAAGTTCATCTTATTTTTTTTGAACGGCAAGAAAAAGTTTACTAATTCACCAAAAATCAGCAAGGTGCTGATTAACACTTGTACAAGCAGTTCAAAGGAAGCTCCTCCAGTTGTAAAATAAAGAAAATTACGATCACCAGTAGTTCACATATTTATATAAAAAAACCATTTCTTTTATTTCCTGCACAATTTTAGTCATTGAGGACCGCATCCCTTTGAATATTCTTTCGTTTCTATACTCCCATAACCTCTAAGTGTTGACAACCTAATAACATGACCCTCGCATCAAAGGTCATCTACCCTCAAGGAGTGAGAGATTGAAGTTTTTATTTTCATTTGAACTCCCTCTAATAAATGTTTCCAAATTAATATGTTGTAACATTGTGCACTGAATTTAAAACTTTCAATATTAATGTATTTAAACGGTAATGTAGTTTTATTTGATGTTTCAACCATTTGCCATCCCCGTGTCACTTCGATCTTACATTCTATGATATGACACCTTCAAGTCAGAAACAAATTAAATAAATAAAACTAAGAGTTAATTACACAGACGTCTCTGTGATTTGGAAAAAAAAAATCAACTTTGGGTATTAAGAAAGAAAAAAAAAGGTTTGGGTACCAGTTTTTTTTATTTATATACTATTGAGATTAGACCTATTAAAAAGCATATTCAAGTCACCTTGTAAAGATCTTGGAAGTTCTCTTTTAAGCAATATGATTTTATTTGGTTTCGAATCAACAATTCTCCGTAATTGTTGCATTTTATATACACTAAAACAATGTAATGACTTGAAATATTCTCCATCTTCTCATTAGATTTTTATGTGTTACAAATGAGAGAAATCAAGCTAGTATTTATACTAGATCTAAGAAGAATCTAGAACTAGAAACTAACATCTAACAAACTCAAAATAACTCAACAACCATAACAAACTCAAACTAACTCAACAACCATAACAAATCAACCTCTCAAAATATCTCTAATACGTTCTTGAATTATAAATATGTTATCAATGCAATGATATTAGCGTAAGATATACTTACTTTCATTCTTTTTTATATTTTTCAAATTACGAAGAAAACGAGCAAAATCAATGTTGTTGGACTAAACTTGTAGCGAAAAGTAAATCTTTCAAATTGATGTCATGTCTTGTTATCATACCCCTTTTTAGTTTGAGGAGCAAAATTTTATAATATTATTCACGTAATTTGAATGATAGTCTAAGGGAGTTGTATGATTTGGATCTCAGAGTTCAAAGTTGAAACATGAATCGCGATAAAATGTGTTGGTTTAGAGTTTGGACGGTGACATTAGTGGATTACAAGAAATTTAATGATCAAGTTACATGTAGTGGGCTTACGTTATTGCGGCCCAGAGAAACAAGGCATGCATGAATGAAGGGCTGATCATTTGTATGTTTTATTGATATTATTTGTATGTTTTATTGACATATACTATATACTATATACTATACTATATACTAATACTATATACTATATACTATATACTATATACTATATACTATATACTATATACTATATACTATATATATATACTATATACTATATACTATATACTATATACTATATACTATATACTATATACTATACTATATACTATATACTATATACTATATACTATATACTATATACTATATACTATATGTTATATATACACCAACATTAAAAATGAATGTGATGTTAATATGTATACTCCATAGTTATTTTTTATTATAGTAGAAGGATATATTATGAATAATTGATTAAAAAAAATCTTATTCGTCTTATTTGCTTTTGTAAATGTTATTTATGATATATTTTAGTTTATCTAAATTATTTTATAGTATATTATCTATAATGTTGGTATGATGATGTTGGAGTTATCCACGCAATTTGTTAATCGTTTCTTATCCTCTATATGGTTATCTGCCTTTTTAGATACCAATTACAAGTTGTTTATATGTGTTATTTTAATATTTTAATGTTGGTATTTAATTTTGGTTTATTTTCTTTAAAATTAAACGATTTATATCTATTGTTCTTATCATATGTTCTTGAATAGTCTTCATAGGGAGACATAATGAGATAAGGAGATAATCACTTGAAAACTAGTTTTGATTTTAGAACTTGCTTTATATGTTTTTTCTTTTATATGTCTATAACTTATTTATATGTTATTACTATTTAAAAAAATTAGATTTTAATAATTAAAAATATTACTTATTGGTCGATAATAATTTATAATATTGATTTTACTGCTAGTAGTCTCAACTTTTTTTATTATCAACAACCCCAGTAGTATAATTATCATACATTACATATAATTTATACATATTTTAAGTTTGATTTAGCTTGTATGGTTTTATCATTTCGTTCATAATCATTAGGAACAAAATCAAGTCGAAATCAAACGTAAATAATTAATAGTTATGATAATAAGACCGTTGTTGATAATAAAAATGAAAGTTATGATTGTTACCAACCAAACTAATAGTATAAATTAGTATTAGCCAATAAGTAAAAATTTGGATTATTAAAATCTAATTTTCATTTTAGAAACTTGCACAATAAAATAATAAATATGTTTTATATTTAATTTGAGTATAATATTTTTATATTATATATATGTTGCATATATGTAATATACCAATTATATATATGTGATAAATCATATTATATGTATGTTGTATCATAATGCTACATATATATAGTATTGATGTGTAATGCTTTTTCTTTTTTATATATAACAATATTATACTTATATTAAAGATAAAAAGAATTGTAATTTAATGATGCAAAGTTTTAAAAAAATAATGGCATTTTATAGACATTTAAATTAAAAATTAGTAAAGTTTAAGTTCTTGAAAAGAAGTTCTCAACTGAAAATTACCCTATATTACTCGTATATGTTTTCAATGGTTATTTTAATTTACATAAAAGAGCAATGGAAAAACAAATATGTTATATAGGTTAATACCTGTATATAGCATGTTATTATAATGAAATTCAGAATGATGTATAATGGTTTTATTTCAAGATGATCGCATTTTATTAAGGATGTCATGTTGGGTGAATATAAATTTGTTTTATATGATGACATAAATAAAAGTGAGTAAGTACTTGGTATATATAAATCTGTTAAATAGATTTTATATATTTTATATACCGTGATATCTGTGGATATTATCGTATATATATGTTTCAAAGTAGTGTCAATTATTTATATGTAAGATATACATGTGACTGGATAAACAATGATAGATTAGCACATCAATTAGTTATATACATATTCATGGCCTCATGGGTAATCGATGAAACCAAAATCCCCTTATTAATAATGATGTTGAATTAGTTTCGCAAGTTATTCTAAATAATTTAAACAAAGGGCTAGAACTCACTTGTTCCAAAATCGTCTAACATTCTATTATTTGTATAATAATTAACATGTGGAATAGGTCAATGCACGAAAAGCCTTTGGTATGAGACTTTTGATAGTTTCTTTATATTTCTTATAGATTTTAAACTTGTTATATTTTTAATAAACTTAGGCTTAATTCTATCATTTCTTCTTTTAATTCTCATGTAGACTTTGATTCTTTACTATGCGTTGACTAAACTTTAAATTGCTAGATGACCATATTACACGATCGTTATATTTTTCTGTCACGGGTCCCTCAACATAATTCAGTTTGTCTATCTCAATGTTCAGTAACGAAACATATGTTGTGTTGTCAGATAAACACTTCTGTATATACACAACGAGGAAAGTATGATGGATTCCACTTAATTCTTTTGTAATTCAAATTTGTGTGCCACTTTTCTAACCCGTGCTATTATTTCAAATAATTCAATGAATTTTGGACTAACTTTCCCCTCTTGTGAAAACGGATTATGTCTTTTCAAAGCGACATTCTCAGCATTACTCAATTTCTGACATTGAACTCGGTTGATTGGTGCCTTTTGTCCACATAGGACTTTTTTTCAATCTTGTGAAGCTTTCATGTGCATTACTTTTATATCTCTATTATTAAACTGTTTATGTTTGAATATCTCTTGAACTCACCAACCATTGTGTTGACATTTTAGTATGCTATTCTCATGTCATTAGCTTGCTTGCCATAGGAGCACTACATGGTTCACTTGCATTCTAAGACTCGGTCTTCAAGACATTTTTAGCATTTTAATGATTAATGTTTACTCTTTTGGGTTGGCACATGTTTTGCCATAGTATACACTTTTTTGGGTTGTTTTTCAAAACGCTTCCGCACAGTTTAAAGTTTATACTTTGGTTGATTTTATTTAAATTATGGCATATAGAGTCGTTCTGAGTAACTATTGATTGTGATCCTGGTTTGTTCACACGCCTCGTGGTAAAACTCCGCAAGTGGATTTTGAGGGTGTGACAATATATATATATATATATATATATATATATATATATATAATATATATATATATATATATTATATATATATATATATATATATATATATATGGTGTGTGTGTGTGTGTGTGTGTGTGGTGTGTGTGTGTGCTTAGGTACCTTGTGAAGGATTTTGTTGTAACATCGATTATTATCCTCATTAATCATCATATATATACTTATTCGTCATGTGAGTTCTCCATGCCCCCTTTTTACTTTAATTCACACATTTTGGGGTGAAACATGTTAATCTTATAAAATTACACTTGTAAACATCTTGTACTTGTAAATGCACACACAATTCATCTTTACTTTTTTTTCATGGTTATTTGTAATATTATGAGTCTTATATTATGGATATTATATGTTGATAATCATTAATTATTGTTAGCCTGACGATGTCATAGATATATGGGCCTGACAAACCTATTTAGTGCTAAAGCCAATGTATTGTTAGCTTCTGATGACGTATGCTTGTTCATCATGTGAACCAAGTACATTTAACTAATGTTATAACTTGTAATCTTATTCTTGTTCAAGGTTTGATTGTAGATATATATGTTCTATAAACTTGCATAATTCATAACCATTGACATGAATTGCTATTTGTAATTCTTTTGATATATTTATGTATATTTAAACTGTAACATCCGTCGAATTTCAAAGTTATGAAACCAAACCAGAACTCACTTTAAACTTTCATACGATGGAAATTTTAATATATGAAATTTGTATTATTTATTTTATTGAATCAAACGCGTTAAATATGCAATTTAAGCAATATTAAAAATTGTTTTATTCATTTTATCATTTAAACAAAGAATAATATTTTATTTATTTTATAAATAAACTTTTTTCATAAAATTATAAATCTTTATTTATCATTTTACAATAAATAACTAAATGGAAAAGACTTATTAAAACTTATAAAGTTATAAAATAAATTTTAATAAACTTATAAAGTTACAAGTCTTATAAAGTTATAAAGATTTTATAAGAAAATAAGTTGATTAAATTAAAATAAGGTTTTAATAAATTAAAAGTTTAAATTGTAATTATTCTTTTATCTATTTTTTATTTAATCTTGTATTTATTTCAAAATCATAACCCTCTTTTAAAAGACTTATAACTCATCATTAACATCATTCATAACATACTCCTAACCTCAACTATAAAAGCAAGCCTTGTGCCTCACTTTTTATTTGTTCATTCTCTAAAAATCTCACTCTCATATATTTCTTTCATCTATTGGTTATGATCAATTTGAAAAATTTTATTTTACAAGAAATTTCAAGAATTCTTAATACTAAGGTAATCTTTTATTAATTTTATATTATACATTTCAATCATTCTAACATCCAATTGTTCTCATGATTTTATGTTTTTACTATTATTCTTTCTTCTACCAAATCTATTTTTATTTTAATCATTATCATTTGATCATTAATATTTTAATAATCAATAACCTTATAAAAATTACTAACATGCCTAAATTAAGCTAACAACATACTAACATAAACAAAGAATCCCGTTTGCATATGGACGGCTATGCCGCCGCTTTTGGTTATTCCACAAAATTATTATTCTAATGATGGCTATGCCAAAGTATTAGAATATTTTTATAACTAAAATGAATACTAATATACCATATATTGACATAATAAAATGTTCTAACCCGTTTCATACTTTAACGATTTTAAAAGTGCACATAAGTGCATTACTACAATTCTGGCAGAATATAATCTTACTTCAACCGACCATAACTTGATCATAACAAACTAAATTTGAGTAAAATAAGACTCCAATGTTAATTTCATTGAATTACCTTTTCAACGACAGTTTATACGTCTTCAGAATCAATTGGACGACTCAACAATAGCATTCACAAGATAAGTGCGCATTTCAGCACCTTCTGTCTTGTGCTGCTTGTTTGACCTATTTAAAGATCTTTTCATAAAATTGTTTCTGAATGAAAATTGTCTGAGAGACTTTTAACTAATCAAGTATAAATTTTCATAATTTTACGAAACCGTTTTCTATTTTTAAAACCTGTTCAAAAACATACCAAACATTCTGTCCAAAATCTAAAATTGATACAATAATCCTTTTTCAATCTACCTTTTGTTTTTTAGCATTCTCTAAATGTCCTAATTTCTTGTAATGAATTACAAACTCAAGTTATTATTCTTTTTATCATTTAGGACATAACTTTTGACTCTTGACATTCAAGTTTTCTTATGTAATCTACAACCATCACTATACTTGTGAGTTTTCCATGTGAGTATTTCTATACCCCTTTTTCATATTTTCACACTTTGGGGTAAAACATGTTACCTTATAATCATTGCACTTGTAAAACGTTTGATTCTTGTAAACTTATGGCAATTCACTTGTATGATGTGGTTGTTGATCCTTGTAGCTACCATGTAATGTCGATTATATGTACAATCATTAACTATTGCTAGCCTGGCGACGTCATAGATCTATGAGCCTGACAAGCCTGCTTGGTTGATCCAAGTACACTTAGCTAATCGTATATACTTTTAAACGTTTGAGACTTGTAAAACTATCAAGGTTTGATTGTGCATTCTGTCTTACATCCCTAGTTACTTTGTTCACTAATCAATGACATGAATTGCCATCTTTTATATACTTATATATTGAAAACTATGGAAATCTCACCAACTTTCAAAGTTGACCTTTTATTTTTAACATGTTTCAGGTTTGATTCTTAAAGAACTCTTCTTGCTCATATAGGACTTGGACTTAGATAAATTAAACATCTTATATTGTTGTTTATATTTTTATGTATTGTAATGACTTAATTGACTTGTATTATTCAGTAAATAATGTTATTTAATATTATTCCAATTAATTTAGTTCCATATGCTATGAACAATCGTTTCACATTCGTCCACCCCAATGATTCTGTCGTCGGTTGGGGTGTTACATAAACCATGGAAACTCATCAAATTTCATAGTTGACCTTTTATTTTTAATATATTTCAGAAAATGCTCAAGTTTGATGTCATCTCTTGAAGTTGCTCTGTCACACCCTCAAAATCCACTTGCGGAGTTTTACCGCGAGGCGTGTGAACAAACCAGGATCACAGTCAATAGTTACTCAGAACGACTCTAAATGCCATAATTCAAACAAAATCAACCAAAATACAAACTTTAAACAATGCGGAAGCGTTTTGAGAACAACCCAAGTCAATAAAGTATAATTATGGCAAAACAAGTGCCAACCCAAAAAGTAAACTATAATTATTAAAATGTCAAATTGTCTTGAAGCATAGTGTCTTAAAATGCAGTGAACCGTGCAGTGCTCCTATGGCAAGCAAGTTAGGACCTGAGAAAAGCATACTAAAATGTCAACACATAGGTTGGTGAGTTCAAGAGTTTGAGTTCAATAAACATGTAAACAGTTGCGATAAATATAAGCAGTGTATGGTAATAGATAGCTAGTCTATTATCAGTAAATATTATACATAGTGATTTTGTAATTGAAGCTGACTGTGATAGTTGTTGCCTCCTGTCATGACTTACCATGTCGTGACAATGTTCAATAGGACAAATTGCACCCGGTTGACCTCGAGTCACACAGGTGGGACTCGTCAGACCCAGTAGTACTACCCAAGTTTCCCCGCTATTAAATATTAACAATTCAAAAGTATGAGGACTTTTCTCATGGTAAACAGCACTATATTAATATTATACACAACTTAAATAGTGAAAGCGTTCGTATAAGTACCAGTATGCTATCTCCCCCAAAAGATATTAAGTAAAGAGTGGGGCATGAACTCACCTGATGTATGCAAAGGTACTTAGGGTTTATTTTGAGAAACGAGAGGATAGCCAACCTTCACAGGTTACCTAGATCATGTGAGTACATAAGTACGTGTAAATAAAAGACATGTGAAACCCTAACCATACCAAAATCAAAGACTCAAGCTTCCAGACAAATAGACACGTTTGACCTAGTTGACCCGTTTGACCCATTGGTGACATTATGAGTTATAATTCAAATAAAGCCAATGAGCACATACAACATACATGATTAACATTCAGATAGTATCATACATATGCTATATCAACCATGTGTATCACTTAGATCATCATACAATCAAGTACTACACAAGTCATGCGAATCTAGAACATTAACATACCCACTAGTTATAATACAACTAATATGTCACACAAGGTTCAACCATTCATCACATGCCATGTGAAGCCACTCACGACTTCACATCCTAAACCCTGCCAATCCTACTAAGTAGGGGCCTCAGATCCGCACGCGTGTATAATGATCATAACCAATTCTTTAAGCATAGCATTGCATTCACAACATCACAACAATCAATTACCAGACCCAAGCATGATGTCCTACTACTACACAACATCCAATCCATACATGATTACCATTCCAAATATCACCCATGATTATCCAAACATGCCATACAACTAATTTAACACGTTCTATCACACTAGAATCCATCCTTGAACATAATAGCAAGTTCCTATCATCCCAAACATGATCATAACATCATACTTCAACGTTTACACAAATAAAGTTTCCCTTTTAGGAAAGAACATCCCAAAATCTATCAAACATCCAAAGCATACATGAATTCATCATTATATACCAATTCAAGCTCATACTAACATCCAAGCATAATCAACCACATCCAAACATCATAATTCACCAAATCATATCCAAAAGTTACTATCTTTAGTAATGTATGAACTATAACATGTGTTCTTGAATTTCCAATGATCACAACAACAATCTAACATCTAATTATCACCATGAACACACCTATAACATCATAACATCCATAATTCAACATTTCATGCAAATAAAGTTACTATTATTAGTAACCTATGAACATCAACCCTAAATCATCGATTTCTTGCAAGATTCATGATTCCTAACATTCATACAACTTATTAATCACCACACATTCATCAAACAACCATCATTCATCCATAATCATGCCTAAAATCGAATTAGGGTTTGACTAGAATCAAAACCCATGATTAAACCACTAAAAACATGTAATTCATCCATGATCGACGTTAACTAACATGTATTCAACCTAACTAACATATAAACATCATCAATTGATCAAAACTCAACACCAAGAACACCAATTTTGTGATTTAAGGTTCGGCCATAATGAAGAACATCACAAAAACATGAAAAATCTAACCTTTAAACGTGTAATGTAACAAAATTGAGACTTGTAATGCGTTGTATGCCTTGAGATCGATCAAATCCAATGTGTTCTTGCTTAATCTTGATCAAAATCGCAGGTTTGAGAGGTGAGGAGGAGGGTTACGGTCGCACATGGGGGTGGGGGCTAGGGTTTATGTTTTACTTAATTTAATTTACATATTTACCCTTTAAACCCTTGTGTTTTGGTATTTTATAAAAACTAGACTTTAAACTCTTTTAAAATGCCTTTAACTTAAAAATACAAAGATATGAACTAATAATATTCATTACATAATTTATCTTTGCAAAAACACAAGACATACGAACAAATAGGCACGTTTCCGCGTTACGCGATTAATTTCTACAATCAGCAATTAAATCGCGTAAACACATAATTTTAACACAACAATCACATAATCAATTTAATTAACATTAGTTTAACATTATTAAATATTATTAAGTCACCAACGTTAAACGACAACTAGTGTGCTCACGACACGTGTATACAAGACTTAACGGAACTAACGGAGCTTGGTAACGGAAATTTACCGGATGTCACATGCTCAAATCTAGGATGTGGACCTAGATAAATGAATAAACTGTCTTGAATTATTTATCTTATGTTATGTTTATTTCTTGATTGATATTTATGGTTGTAATTTGCATTTTTGAAACTTATGATAATATAATTTTATTAAATGGTACGTTATGTGGGTGTGAACAATTTTAACCCTCGTATCTCGATGATTCCGTCGTTAAGATTGGGTGTGACAGATTGGTATCAGAGCCGATAACCATAGGATTTAGGTTACTAGAAACAGTGACCTAGACTATAGTTTATGCATGTACCTCGTAGAAAAATCTTTATGATCTTGTAAATATATATTGTTGCATGCTACATGATGCTACTTAGTTAGGAATACCTCTTAATATGAAATTTGATGCCTTTAGCTAGGATTACCTTGTAATTTAGAAACTTGGTTACTTTGTCTCCCCTAAACTTATTCTTAATCCTTTATTCTCCCCGACGAATGAAATTTCTTAAACTTATTCTCGATGACACGTGGGATCGTACGCTTTATATCGATGGGTTAAATCTTTAGACTTTATGTCTAATCTATAAAAATCTCATCAAGGTTTTGATTCCATGAACCTAAAAAAATTGTGTGACACATTGACACCTGTATTCTGGATTTCCTAGCAAAAAACCTTCGGCGAAGGTAAGCATTTTGCATAAATCCTACGGGACTAGTTATGCTTACCTGGGGATTAGTGGGATGAGTGATAAACTATGGTCAACATACATAAGTTTCTAAGAAAAATAGGCCAACTCACCTTGACGTGTCAACGTTTCCAAATGGTAATACGTTACCAAATGAAATCATTGCATGTGTATTTTTACAAATCTTGAATAATCCTTGTTTGATTTACTGTCCTTTTATCTCCAAAATCCTATGACTAACTTATTTTGTATCTAGCATGTCTCGTCACCATGGAAAGCATGGAAGTTCCGACCGGAAGTTAGCTGCCATGATTGCTCATCAAATGGCTACTATCATACCGACCATGGTTGATGAACTGAATAGCACCATGAGGACTAACTCTAGCAATAATGGAAATCGTCAAGGAGAAAATAGCACGAACCAAGGGCGCAACAACCAAACCTGCACATTCAAACACATATGCTCATGCAAGCCCACTAGCTATAGTGAAAAGGAATGAGCCACTGGATTTCTCTAGTGGTTCGGACACATGGAAAATACGTTTATCAAGTGTGAGTGTCCCGAGGCGTTTAAAGTTAGCTATGCTACTAGTATGCTCCAACAAAGGGCCCTTACATGGTGGAATAGCGATAAAAGGAACTATGATGCTGATGTTGTGTTAGCACTGACTTGGGACGAGTTCAAGAATATTGCTATCGTGAAGTTTTGCCCTAGAAGTGAATTGCAAAAGCTGGAGGAGGAGTTTTGGAACCTTAAGCAAGATGGTGGTGATCACTTGGTCTACTCAACTAGGCATCACGAGTTGAGCATTCTATTGCCCCATATGGTCGACATTGTTTCTTGTAACATCGAGAAGTTCATCAAGGGGGTGCCACCCCAAATTCAACATGTCTGTCGAGGGTGCTAAGAAGGTTTAGAAGATGGTCCCTGAAACTGCTAAGGAGACAAAAATTGAACAATCTTACAACAACAACAAGAAACACAAGTTCACACTGGATCGTAACTTTGCTGTGGCAGCACCCAAACCACCTTAAAGACAGCTTGTATCTGTGGCACAAGCACCTTTAGCTAGGGCCTATGCTAGTCCTCAACCTTTGATTAATGTCTGTAGGTACTATCATCCAGGAACGCTCTGTGCCGCATCTATACTTTGTGCAGTAAATATGGACACTTGGTGGCGACTTGTCACCGTGCACCAAGAAATGCTGCAATGGTTGCTAATCATGTTTGATACAATTATGGGGAACCTGATCACTTCCGCCTGCCCTCGTCTTGCAAGTAATGTTCCACAAGCCCGAGGACGTGCTTTCAATATCAATGCAAACCAAGCACAAGCAAACAACGATGTGGTGAACGGTATGTTAAACCCAAACCCAACTTTTATGATCTAAGTCTTCTGATGCCTTACCTGTATCATTAAATATCCTTAAAACTAAACAGGTATTTTCCTTATTAATAGTTCTTATGCCTATGTTCTATTTGATTCTAGAGACGATAAAAGTTTTATACGGTTAGAGTATAAGTCTATTCTTGCTAAGCCGCATACGAAACTAAAAAGACCTCTCTGCGACATCCGGTAAATTTCCGTTATCAAACTCCGTTAGTTCCGTTAAGTCTTGCATACACGTATCGTAAACACACACTAGTTGTCCTTTAACGTTGGTGACCTAATAATAATTAATAATGTTATTATTGATAATCTAATTGATTAGATGACTATTGTGTTATGCTTATGTGTTTACACAATTTAAATGTTAACGGTGAATTTTATCGCGTACGCGGAAATGTGCCTATTTATTTGTATGTCTTGTGTTTTTATAAAGATAAAATATATAATGATTTTTATTAGTTTATATCTTTATATTATTAAGTTAAAAACACTTTACAAAGAGTTTAAAGTCTAGTTTATATAAAATACCAAAACACAAGGGTTTAAATGGTAAATATACAAAATTAGATTAAACAAAACACGAAAACCCTAGCCCACATCCCCATCGGCCGCGATTCAACCTCTCAACCTCTCCCTACTTCGAAAACAGCCTAGAACAAGCAAGAACCTGCGATTTTGGTTTGGTTTCAAGCACTACAACACGTTAGCAACATCAAATCATGTTCCTTTGCAAGAATTAAGCTTAGTTTTGGTGGTTTTTGTGAAATTCTTATGGTGTCCGAACCCTAATTCACGAATGATGGTTCATGGTGTCAAAATTGATGTTGTTTGATGATGTTAGGATGTTAGTTGGATTGAATACATGTTGTTTAACGTTGATTATGTATGAATTGTATGTTTTTAGTGGATTGATCATGAACTTTAGTTTTATGCAAACCTTAATTCGAAATTAGTGTGATTATGGATGATTGATGATTGTTTGATGAATGTATGATGATTATTAGGTTGCATGAATGTTAGGATACATTGATCTTGCAAAAAATTGATGAATTGAAGTCGGTGTTCATAGGTTACTAATAATAGTAACTTTATTTTCATGACATGATGATCTAATGATAGGTTGATGTTGTTGATGGGTTCATGATATTAATTAGATGCTAGATTGTTGATTTGAATGCTAGAAACCTTAGAATGAATGTTGTTGTTCATAGCTTGCCAAAAGTGGAAACTTTTGCTCTTGATGATTGTTAGATTATGATGGTTAGGCATTGTTGATCATGTCTAGATGTTATTATGAGCTTGAAATGGTATAATTGTGATGAATTCATGAATACATTGAGTGTTTGATAGATGTTGGAATGTACTTTCCTAAAAGGGAAACTTTATTTGCACAAAGTTTGAAGGATGATAGTTTGAACATGTTTGGGATGTTAGGAGCATGTTAGTAAGTTCATGGATGAATTCTAATGTGATAGAACATGTTAAATTAGTTGTATGGGATGCTTGGATAATCATGGGTGATGTTTGGACTTTGATGATCATGTATGATGTTGATGTTGATTAGTAGTTAGGGCATCATGTTTGGGACTGGAAATTGATTGTTGTGATGTTTGTTGAATGCAATGAACATGGCTAATGAATATGATTATGATCATCATACACGCGTGCGAATCTGAGGCCCCTACTTGGTAGGATTGGCAGGGTTTAGGATGTAAAGTCGTGAGTGGCTTCACATGGCATGTGATGCGTGATTTGATCTTTGTGTGGTATATTGGTTGTGTTATAACTAGTGGATATGTTAATGTTCTAGATTCGCATGACTTGTATGATTCTTGGTTGTATGATGATCTAAGTGATACACTTGGATAATATAGCATACATATGATCTATTTGAATGTTAACCATGTAGGATATATGTGTATGATTGCTTGAATGGTTTACAACACATAAAGTCACCAACGGGTCAAACGGGTCAACTGGGTCAAAGGTGTATGTTCTCTGAAATCTTGAGTCCTGGTTGTAGTGTACTTAGGGTTTCACATGTTCTTTGTTTACACATACTCATGTACTTATATGATCTAGGTAACCTCTGAAGGTTGTCTGTCCATTCTGTCTGTCAAGTAAAACCCTAAGTGTCTGTCTATCACGCATATCAGGTAAGTTCATGCCCCACTCTTTATTTAATCTCTTTTGGGGGAGATATCATACTGGTAAATCACAAACGCTTTATATATTCAAGTTGTGTATAATATTGATATAGTGTTGATATCATGGAAAAGCCCTCACACTTTCAAATTGTTAATATTGAATAGCGGGGAAATTGGGTAGTACTACTGGGTCTGACGAGCCCCACCTGTGTGACTCGAGGTCAACCGGGTGCAAGTTGTCCTATCGAACATTGTCACGACCTGTTAAGTCGTGACAGGAGGCAACAACGTAACACAGTCAGCTTCAATTGCGAAATCACTATGAGTTAATATTTATTGTTAATGGACTAGCTATCTGTTACAATATACTACTTTTATATCTATGTTATTAAACTGTTTATGTTTGAATATCACTCTTGAACTCACCAACCATTGTTTTGACATTTTAGTATGCTATTCTCAGGTCATTAGCTTGCTTGCTATTAGGAGCACTACATGGTTTCACTTGCATTCTTAGACTCGGTCTTCAAGACATTTTTATCATTTAATGGTTAATGTTTACTCTTTTGGGTTGGCGCATGTTTTGCCATAGTATACACTTTTATTTCTTTGGGTTGTTTTACAAAATGCTTCCGCACTGTTTCAAGTTTATAATCTGGTTGGTTTTGTTTTAATAGTGGCATATAGAGTCGTTCTGAGTAACTATTGACTGTGATCCTGGTTTGTTCACACGTCTTGCGGTAAAACTCCGCACGTGGATTTTGAGTGTGTGACACTCTCACCGTTGAAGTCGCCGAGGGAGAACCTATCACCATTGATATCGTTATTCGTGATTGTATTTGAGCTTCGACGCGCATGATTTCTTTATTGACCTTATTCCTATGAAACTTGGAAGCTTTGACGTTATCATTAGCATGGATTAGTTAGCCAAACATCATGCGAAGATTATTTATTTCGAGAAATGCATTTGTATTCCTTTGCCTTCGGGGGATACATTGAAAGTTTTCGGTGAAAAATCCTTTACAGGGCTCAAACTCATGTCGTGCACTCAAGCCCGAAAATGCCTAAGCAAGAACTATATGGTTTTCTTGGCATAATGGTCAACACGAAAGTCAAAGGGAAAGATCTTAAGGATGTCCCGATTGTACGAGTTTTTCCTGAAATGATTCCCGATGACCTTAGTGGTTTACCTCCCGTACGTGAAGTCGACTTAAAATCGATTTGATTCCGGGAGCAAACCCCGTGGCTAAGTCACCATATCGACTTGCACCATCGGAAATGCAAAAGTTGTTTAGTCAACTTCAAGAACTATCTAATAAGGGTTTTATTCTTCCTAACTCTTGGCTTTGGGGTGCACCTGTTCTATTCGTGAAGAAGAAAGATGGATCATGTTGTATGTGCATCTATTATCGTGAGCTTGACAAACATATCATAAAGAACCGCTACCCTCTTCATCGTATCGATAATCTTTTTGACCAACTTCAAGGAGCTGTCATTTTCTCAAAGATTGACTTACGTTCTGGTTATCATCAATTACGAGTCCATGATGATGATATCCCAAAGACTACGTTCCGTACTCGATATGGGCTTTATGAGTTCATGATTATGCCTTTTGGTTTAACAAATGCTCTTGTTGTTTTCATGGATCTCATGAATCGAGTATGCAAGCCTTATTGATGCGTGTGGATAGTATACATATTTTGATAAAGATTCTTCGAACATATTAAGTTTTAATTGGTTATTACTAATACTAAACCACACACACAAAAGGAAAGTGTACCTGTCATGTGGTAATATAGTGTTGGTAAGAACCGAGTATCAATCCGTGGACACACTAAGCCTAGTCAACAACCCTGATAATTGACTATCAGTTTTAGGTTTTAGAAAAGGATAAGTTAAACATAAGAATGATAAATAAAAATAGATAAAGATAGGTTGAGACTTTTAGTGATTCTTTTAGTGAAGTAAGGTTGTTGTTCTAATTTAGATTACACTTATGTAACCGTGATGAATTGGTGGTGTGATTTAAAGATATTGATTAATGTAATTATGTATTAATGTTTATAAAGATGAGCTGACACGATTTCTCGTCTATCCTGCTCTGTAGTGACTAGGATCACGTCAGGTTGAGTTTTACTGCTTCAATCAAAGCCCTAATAATGTAGGTAAATCTTTTGTGACCTATTTGACATACAATTTCTGAAAGCATAACTTAATGTTAAAAAGAGAGTTGATCAGGTTCCTTCCTAACATACCATTAATTTTAGAAAACCGTAACAATTACGGAATATTTCTCAAACTAATAAAATGGAACCCACAAATGATCAGAAATTTAAAGTGATATGATTTCTAATAACCATTTCTAGTTCATTAGCCATGGATTTATTATAAAGATCAGTTTCACGTATAAAAGTTGACCATACATTTTTCAACCGTGTATGACAATCACAATCACAATCACAATCACAATCACAATCACAATCACAATCACAATCACAATCACAATCACAATCACAAACCATAATTATATAAGTTCCCATTCAAATATAGATGCTACCCATCAATAGTTTTTCCAAGACCACCATAATATTAACATAATATATATCACACCATTGGTTCATCACAAATTACATAAGTTTTATTAAATTAGGATAACACATGAAGTTTAGCTCATAATGAGCTTGAAGAAAAAGTACCTGTATTTGTTCGTATAGTTTCATTCTTAATTTCAAGACGAAATTCTTATAAGTTGGGAGACTGTAACATTTCGTATTTTACGTCAATTAAAATTTAACGTCGTTAATTCTTGTAAGGACCATTGTTGTCAATTATGAACTTATGAGTTATTTAAGCTTATTTCTTAATTGTCATTAATCTTTAATATATGAAAGTTAATAATCAAACTATTAAATTGAACAATAATAATAATTATGACAAAAATAATAATTATAATAATAATAACATTAATAATAATATAATAATATAATAATAATATTAATAATAATAATAATAATAGTAAATTATAATACCAATAATAATAACTAAAATAATAATAGTAATAATAATAATAATAATAATAATATTGTTGTTACTATAATAATAACTTGTAAAAATTATTAAACTTGAAAATATTTGAAAAATTAAATAATTAAATTAAGGGGGTTTGTTGTCATTTTATAAACTTTAAAAGGAAGTTTGTGCATAAAATAATAACAAACTAAAGTAAAAGGGTCAAATGTGTAACTTTAAACGTTACAACGCAACCCCTGCCCTCAATCTAAACCCGTATTTCCGGCCGAGCTCCGGCCACCTAAAAAACCCCCGAATTTAATCGATTCTTGATCCAAAAATTGTCCCAAAACCTTCTGGAACATGCCTCGAACTTGAATGCACTCATTAATAGCAGTTAATCACCAGTTACTAGACTAATCGAATACATAACCGAAACACCTTCAATCCCATAGTCGTTCGAGCATTAAATCTTAATAATAATCTTTTTAAACAAACCTAAACAACCAACTAACTAATCCTAAATGTTCACAACTCTCAATTGCACCTGAAAACACACAAACAAAGCGATTCAATCAACAACTTCTTCGCAACCTGCAACATACTTGAACACCAACATCTGGACATCAAGACCTGGAATTGATAAGGGGTTTTTAGTCTAATTCATCATTCGAAGCTATCCCACAAGTTTAATTGGATTATCATTGGCAATTACACATCAATCATGCACCTTCGGCCGCGACTTGTTCTTCGTGTATTCTTAACAAAAGCCCTATGAATATTAACACTTACAGACTCGAATTGATCTTCAATTTGGATCAAAACATTCTAGGGTTTATTTGGATTTGGGGGTTTCTACCTGTTTGTGTTTTTAAGAATTAAGGGCCGACTATTAGCACGACCACGACCCTTAGTTCACTATTTACTTCCTCACATCACCATCATGAGGTCCAGTGTGACATCCGGTAAATTTCCGTTATCAAACTTCGTTAGTTTCGTTAAGTCTTGCATACACGTGTCGTAAACACACACTAGTTGTCGTTTAACGTTGGTGACCTAATAATAATTAATAATGTTACATTATTAATAATCTCATTGATTATATGATTATTGTGTTATGCTTATGTGTTTACACAATTTAAATGTTAACGGTGAATTTTATCGCGTAACGCGGAAACGTGCCTATTTATTCGTATGTCTTGTGTTGTTATAAAGATAAAATATATAATGATTTTTATTAGTTTATATCCTTATATTAATAAGTTAAAAACACTTTACAAAGAGTTTAAAGCCTAGTTTTTATAAAATACAAATTACAAGGGCTTAAAGGGTAAATATGGAAATTAAAATTAAACAAAACACCCAAACCCTAGCCCTCCACCCCCATTCGGCCGCAACCTGCATTCCCACCCCCTCCCCACTTCGAATTCGACTTAGAACAAGCAAGATATCACGAAATTGGTTCGATTTCAAGCAATAGAACACGTTGGAATCATCAATTGCAAGAAATTACACGTTTAAAGGTTAGATTTTTCAAGTTTTGTGAGTTGTTCATGATGGCCGAACCTAAAATCATTTATGGATATTCATGGGGTCGAAATTGATGTTGTTTGATGATGTTAATATGTTAGTTGGATTGAATACATGTTGTTTAATTTTGATTATGCATGTCTGATTTTGTGATAAGGCCTTCAGCTCATCAGACACATTAGTGCTTGAGTTTGATGGGTTCCTGTGTTGTACCATCTCTCTTTGAGCAACCTCAGCTGTTACCTATTTAACCCCTTTCTTTTTGGATTTCTTTTTGAATTTTGGGGTCACAGGTTTTGATGTTGCTGGTACAAATTTGATTTCAAACTCAGTTTTCATTTTATCCATTTTCTCTTTAATGTTTTCATTATGTTTGAGTTTGGAGCCCTTTTTATACCAGCAATCATCAGTAAGATGATTGAATAAGCCACATATCTCACATGGCTTTTTCTTCATCTTAAGTTGATCATCTGCTGAAGAAGATGAAACTACTGAAGACTTGTTCTTCAGCAGTTTGCTATCAGTACTAGCAGTTCTCTTTCCTTTAGTACCTACTTTCTTGATATCTTCTTCAGAAGTTTTCTCACCCTTTCTACTTGTAGTTTTCTTTCCTTTAGTACATGTAGTAGTTTGGGCTTGTTCTCCAGGTGTTATGACATTCTTTTTAGTACTTTCAGTACTTTGTGAAATATCACCTGGAGTGATCAACTTTGTGATCATGTGAGTGTCAGTATTTAAACCATCAACATCAGCTGATAGGTTCTGAGAGGAATTAATGCTGGCTTCTACTTCTGATGGTGTTGTATCAGATAGTAGATCACATGATGAAAAGGATTGGTTATTGCTTTCACCATCAGATTCTACCTCTGCTCTGGGAGTAAAATCTGTAGGAGGAGCAGTGTGATTATAACCAATGCCAAACTTCACATTGGAAGCAGATTTCTTACTAAGAAGCATTTCAAAACCCTTTCAAGAATTTACCCATCGATCACACTCTACCTGGGTAGTTGCAAGTGTTTCTTTGAGGTCTCTGTACTTCTCTAGAAGTATCTCTTCCCTAGCCTTATCATTAGTGATTTGGCATTTAAGTTTGTAAATCTCATCATTCTTATCATTAATCACAGACTCAAATTCAGCTTTGCTTTTGGAAATTATTTGTTCCAGCTCAATGTTCTTGTTAATTAAAGCTACATTTGCTTCTCTAATAGATGCAAATGCGGCTATGCATGTTTCAGAACATAGTTTGGCTTTTGCCTCAGAGGATACCTGTGATACCTGTGGTGTAGAGGCATTAGAGGATGAAGTATCAGCAGACTCCAAAGCCATAGGAGCTAGATTTCCAAAAGGACTGTCACCACCATGTTGACCAGCACCAGAGAACAGTTGTTCATGACCAGACAAATCATCTGGTAAACTGCTCCAGTCAACAACTCCTGGGGTGAAAAAGCTGTGTTGTTGAGGTTGAGTTTGTTGATGAGATTGGGAAGGTTGAGGTTCAGGTAATGCATGTGGTTGTTGTGCAATTGGAGCTTGAACCGGATTTGGTTGAGGCATGTAATAGTAGGGAAAGGATATGACATTGGACCCTGGGGGACAAAGTATGCAGGAGATACAGGGTGTGATTGATGACCAGAACCAGCAGGATGTTGCCCTCTGTTTTGTAGACTAGTGCTAGGAAAAGTAACAAAGGGTGCAGAAGAGTTAGATCCAGTTGATCTACATTCTCTTGCAAAGTGTCCAAGCCTTTGGCGTTTGTGACACCTCAACTTACTCTTGTCAAAACCAACTTTGGTTTTGCCAGAGAGTCCAGGAAATTTCCTGCCAGTTCTCTTGTAGAACTTCTGAGATCTGATATTAACTAAGGCCATTTGGCTTAGAATATCCATCTTTTCTAAATCATCATCAGCAATTCCCTTCAGATCATCCATGATGAAGCATAGATTGTCACTATTACTGCCAGAATGACTATCAATACCAACAAATGCATGATCAGAACTGTTTGAAGAGAAATCAATATGCTCATCATAATTGCTTTCAGATGCAACATATTCTGACTCATGACCAACCAAGGCAGTGTTCCCTGGTACAAAGTCATCAGTGAGCTTTCCTAATGATGACAATTTTCTTTTCTGCTCTATCTCTCTTTCGAATGTAAGCAGTTTCCCATGAAGTTGGGTGAGAGATAGGCTATCCAGATTTGCACTGGAGCGTAGGACAATAGTGTATATGTCCCATCTCTCAGGAAGTGATCTGAGGAATCTGTTATTCATCTGGCTGTTGGTGTATTCTTGTTTCACCATTTTCAGCTCAGAGATCAAATAGGAAAAACGCTCAAACTGTTGAGTCAGTGTCTCACCCTTTCTATGAGAGAATGTCTCATATTGTTGGGCGAGGATTTCTCTGTTGTTTGCTAAGACCTCATCAGTTCCACCGAATTGTTCCTTCAGTGCATTCCAGAGGTCATGAGCAGTTTCATGATGCATAAGCCCTGAATAGATTTCATTCGGCAGTGCCATGGCCAGAATTCCATGGGCTTTAGCATCAATCTCAAACAGTTTCCGATCTTCATCTGAGTATTGTTCCTTCTTCTTCGGAACCATTTGATTGGTTTCCGGATTGTTCACCATAGGCTTATGTGGTCCATGTACCATAGATGTCCAACAACCTGAACTGTTAACAGACAGGTGATGAAGCATCCTTCGTTGCCATATGTTATACTCAGTCCTAACCAGCATCGGAGGCTTGGTTGAGGAACCGGTATTGTGAGGGTCATTAGAATGAGTAGTCATCTCAGATTCAACCAAATTCAATTAAGCAATAACAGATTTAGAACAAAACACAACAAACCAAATTGAACAAAGAAAGATCTCAAAATTAATAAACGAAAGCGGCAGAAAATCAATAATCTATAACCAGTTCTTGCAAATGAGCTAATTCAATCAAACATAGATATCAAATAGCAGTTTCAATGATCAATTGTTAGATCGATCAATGATTAACCAGCTCTGATACCATTTGTTAAGATCAATGATCTACGTTTGATTGATTTGAGAGCATAGCAGCGGAAAACAAACAATGAATTAGCCAATTCACAAGAACACAAAAGATATTCAAGGTAAGAACAAACGGTTATAGACAGAGAGAATTCTGCAAAAAATATATTTCATTCAATATTCGCTTTCGTGGTAACAGAATGTCACAAATACAATTAGGTCAACACCTCTTATATAGGAGATGTGACGTCTGCTGATGTCACTTGATAGTGACATCTAACAGAATTTATTCAAACTACTGATAGTTAACACAAATACTGAAGATGTCAAACAACTGACATCTTCTTACAAAAATGCTAAGTGTTAACTATCACTACAACTACTGAAAAGAAACTACTGAAACTACAACGACTGAAGAACATGCTCTTCAGTCGTTTTACAATACTGAAACAAAAATAAAACTACTGAAAGGAAACCATCACAACAACTAAAGAATGCTTCTTCAGCTGTTGTAACAACTCTGAAGGCTTCAGTACTTGTACTTGAACTTCAGCTGTTGTCATCAGCTGATGTCTTCAGTCTTTGTACTTCAACTGTTGATCTTCAGTACTTTGTTCTTCAGTTGTTGATCTTCAGACTTTGGTCTTCAGCTGTTGAAGTCTTCAGTACTTTAGTCTTCAGCTGTTGAAGTCTTCAGTACTTTAGTCTTCAGCTGTTGATCTTCAGACTTTGGTCTTCAGCTTTTGATCTTCAGACTTGGTCTTCAGCTTTTGATCTTCAGACTTTGGTCTTCAGCTTTTCAAGTCTTCAGTACTTTACTCTTCAGCTGTTGAAGTCTTCAGACTTTGTCAAACAACTGATCAAGTCTTCAACAGTTGTTGTGATGTCTGTGGGACTTAGAGGTTTTTCTGATTAGGCTCATTGGTTCTTTTGGTCCAACACACTCCCCCTAAACCATGTAGCCAAAACCTCAGCTTATTGAAGATGTCCCACTTATTATGGGAGAAGGATTGGTCTTTTTGTCTTCTGGATCAGCTCAGAAGTGACCCTTGTAAGCACAGGCCTGGGAAGAAGTCTCAATGATCTGTTTGGCAAAGTATGAATGGGAACTCTGTCTTGGGGAACTGGACACAGAGTTGTTATCCCATCCATGAGATCTACTTCCCCACTATGAGTCTGTATGACTCTCTTGTGTAGGCCTCAAGGAAGGTAATTTGTTCCTCCATGGTCAGCTCTTCAGCACCTCCTTCAAATAATGATTCAGGCCCATAGTACTCAGATAGGTATTTGACCTGTTTCCCATTCTTTAGCTCCACAGTTGTTATTATTCTATAAGCAAATTCATTAGGGTGATTACCCTCTAGGAACAACTAGAGCTCATTCTTTCTGACTTCTTCAAGCCTCTTATATACTAACCCCTTTTTTACCATTTTATTTTCCAGCATCTTCTGTGGGGTTTGGTTAGCTTTATAAGCTTTCTTTAAGTCCTCTAGGATTTCCCAGGGTGATACTACAAAGACCAGTGAGATCACTTCATCTACAATCTTCTTCACCTGGCCAATGTATCTCTGTGGAATGTTTTTCTTGTGAATCCTGTGAGACACCCTGGGATTAGGCCAAATCCTCACTCTCTCCTTTTGATATTGAAATGTATGCTTAAGAGTGTATAATCTGAGAGCATGCTTCTTCATGTTGATGATAGAAGATGTGGCTGCATATGCTTTGTCAACCCTCCTCAACAATTCCTCATCGTGTTGTTTGTGAAGCTCTTCTTCTTCTAGCTTCACTTTCACAATTGTCTTTGAGTTTCAGAAGTAATTGTTGGAGAGTGACTTGTGGCCTTCGGCAACTGTATAACAGCTGAGAGCGGCAGCCTATCTTCATCTTCATCATCATCTTCTTCATCATCTTCTAGCATCAATACCCTTCTCTTCTTCTTCTGGGGTACATTATCGGCTATTGGTTTTGAGGGTAAGGGAGTTGGTTTGGTGGGTTGTTGTTTTGGTGGTTTTGGTGTGGGAATGTTGACAGGCTGTTCAAGCATTTTGGAAGTGAGTGTGGCTTTAGATTGCTTGGCTAGTTCAGTCTTGCTCCCAGCACCAGCTTCATTCAAAGCTTCAATAACTAATCCTTTAGTGTATACTTCAGACGAACAGATCTTGGTGGTTATTGCCAAGATGCTGTCCCTGGACCAAGCCTTGATTTCGATCATTGATCTTCCAAGATATTTTGCTATAAATCTGATCATGATCTCCAGCCTTTCTTTTTCTAACACATCATAACTTGCCCATCTATTTTTGATTTCTTCAATATCTAATCTTCTGATCTCAGAGTCAAGTTTGTCAGTGTCATGGCCTTGCCTAAACAACTGATCAATGATGTTATCCATTGATCTGCTGTGTTCGGCATCAGCCTCTTTTACCATCAGCTCCAAGGCAGTCTCCTTTTCATTCTTTCTTTTCTTTGATTTCTCCATGTCAGCTTCCTTCTCCTTCTCTTTTTCAGTCTCCACAGTCAACTCCTTCTCCTTTTCCACTTCTGTCACTTCTGTTTCTTTCTCTTTCTCTTTCCTCTCTGCACTCCTCTTTCTTTTTGCTTTCACTGACTGAATCTCCCCCTTTTTGGTTGCAAGGGTTTGATTATCAGAAAGCTTTTTGCCCACAACTTCCTCGATCAAGGGTTGTATTACTGAGGAAAGCCTCTCATCAATGGTTTTGATCACTATATCAGTGATTATAGGTGTGATGAGAGGTAGGGAATTTTGGAAGATAGCAGCTATTTGCTCAGGGGGGTTCTGTTCCTGAGAAATAGTGCCAGAAGCAGAGGCATGTGGCTGAGTATTTGGGAGTGGCTTTGTGTTTAGGAGACCTTCAGATGAAGGTGCCATCTATGGGGTTGGAGAGGCAGATGGTCTTTGATCCGCAGAAGTTTTGGCAAGCAGCTCTTTGAGTCTGCTCACCTCCTCTTCCAGGATGGTGTTTTGGGCTAATACATCGTAAAAGAAGCCTAGGTCATCATCAGTAGTTACTGAATCACCTGACCTCCTGATAGAATCAGGATGAACATGCACTGAGTGTAGATCAGTTGTAGCATGTGCCCTTTTGTCTTGGAACTGGGAACTTCCTGTCTCAGGACTATGTCCGTCATCAGCAGTTGCCTCTGGTAAGGTCTTAGTGATTGTACCAACTACATCCTGATCATATGCTGAAGCAGGATAAGTGGCAGCTTCACCAGAAGTTCCAATCTCCTTTTCTACACTAGGAGATGGAACATTGTAACCCCTATGCTGTGGGTTATCAGATGCACTTTGGTCCTCCCCCTCAATGGTAGAGGTATGCCCAGTTGTAATTGGTATCTGAGGAGGGGGTGAGGAGTGCAACTGACTCAGCACTTGTGCAACAATTAATGTAGGACTTTGGGGGGCGGTTGCATGTGGTGATTGGGTAGAAGCAGATTGCACCCGGGATGAATGGTGCGCTTCAATGGTAACCTTTTCAAGTGAGATAGGTTCCAGCAGTGTGGGTTCCCCAATATTGGTTGCAACAGGATCCTGTTAAGAGGATACCTGTGCGGCTTTGGCAGGTTGAGTCTTTGACACAACTGGGGGGTTAATACCAGTATGTGGTTCCTGTGTTTGTGGTACATGGGCATCCTCAGGGGACTCATCTCCCTGAGTAGCCTTTTTTGGCTTTTTGGATTTAGGTTTGGTGGGGACTCTGGTTCTGGAGGTGGTGGCTGTGGGTTCCAACTGCGTGGGTTTTCGCAGTTTGGCAGCCTATTTCAGTGTTTGGTCAGAGTTGTGCCTGGAGTATACTTCAGGCAATACAGCCATTGCAGGGACTCCAAGGCCAACAAGTCCCTCAGCTTTCAGCTGATTCTCTATGATGGCCATAATGAACCGAGGATATAATATCCATCGATTAGAAAGAGGTTTTGAGGCCATATCCTTAAGTTCAAGAAAAATAATTTCAGAAAAGTTTAAGTCTTGGTGCTCAAGGATAGAGAATAATACCTGCTGCCACCTGGTAGACATTTGATCACAAGAGGAAGTCTTAGGAGCTAAGCAAACATTTACCATGTGAAAGATAAGACGTTCTGCATCATGGAAATGCTTCTTCAGGATGGTAGAGGCACTGAGGTTTCCCTGATATCCATGGTGGGCAAAGGATAAATCAATTGTGCCCTTTGGATACCCAGCAGGGAAAGTGGCATCATTCAAGTTAAGGGTTTGGCGAATGACTTCCGGAGTGATGACCACTTGATGATTGTTGACGAATGACTGGAGAGACTCGGTGTTGTTCTCCCCAGTTATAAGGGTGACGTTCGTCCAAAACTGGTGTAAGGATTCGACATGAATGGTGGGATTTAGAAGGAAGGCCGTTTGGTAGGGAGATTGGACCATTAGATCAATGGCGTTGTCGAACTTTGTCCAGAAAGGTGATTTTGTGAGGTAGGCAACACAGTTATGGCGTGGTTTGAGCTGCATGGTCGCCATTAATGAGAGAGAAGTTGTGACATCTCATATTTTCGTTAAGGAAAAGTAAACTTTGTTAAATCTTAAAAAGGGCCTTTTATGCCATTTTGAAACTTTGGGTTTGTTTTACTTAATAATTAATTTGGTGATTAATAAATTAATATAATAATAATAACATTATAAGTGTTATAATGTTGCTTATTATTAAAAAAAATTTAAGGTGTTAATAAGCTAAATAAAATAATAACTATTATTATTATTATAATATGACACTGATAATAATAAATTAATAATAATATATTATAACAATAATAATCATAATAATAAGATTAATAATAATAATCATATTAAGAGTAATCTTGAAAAAAAAATAGAAACAATATAAGTATTTTTATTTTAAAACTTGTATTTAACTAGCTTTAGCATAAAATAATAAAATTTTTTTAAACTTCAAGGACTAAATTGTAACTAATTAAAATTAATTAAAACTTTATACTCAAAAGACAACTTTTAAAACCGCAGGGGCCATATGTGAAAATTATACATAACTTTCCCCCATCCCCGATTTTCCGGCGGCCGGCCGGCGATGCTCCGGCGCGGCGCCGGCAACGTTTAAACCACCAAAATGTAACGTTTTAATTCCAAAAAAAACCATTCCAAATCGTTCCTTCGCCTATTTCGAACTTAAATGCATCAATTAATTGTCTTTAATCATCGGTTATGGGTGTAATCGAATGAGAAACCGAAATAATTAACCCACCGAACCGTTGGACCATTAAACCGTAATAATCTTTAGATTAAATGAACCTAAACGACTACCTAACTACACCTAATCATTCACAACTCTCGATTACACATGAAACACACACAAATTGGCATAATCAAAGCTCTTTGAACCGCGATCTGTGCACACTCGAACACCATCAACAGAGCCTTATTACCTGAAATTGATAAGGGGTTTTTAGTACTAGTGATCATTAGAAGCTACCCACGAGTTTAATTGGGTTACCATCATCAATCACGCATCATCGTGCACCTGCGGCCGCGACTTGTTCTTCAATTGTTCATATCATCAATTTGAATCAAAACGGGTAATTAAACGTTGTTATATACTCGATTTCACTTGGGGAATCAAAGCCCCATGTTTATTTTAGTAATCATTGTTGAATTGAGGTTCAATTTGATCAGAGTTGATCCTAGGGTTCTTTGAATTTGGGGGTTTTGTTTAAGTATGTATTTAACAATTGAAATGCGAACTCTAACGCGGCTGGAAGCCTGGTTCATTGGTTAAGGCGTCTCCCCACATCCATGAGGTCCCGGGTTCGAACCCGGCAGCCTCATCTTTTTTTTAAAAGGCTTTTTGGCCTTAAAATAATTATGGAAAATTTATAATAATTATAAAAATAACTTTTACAAACTTCAAATATTTTTAAAATCATCTAGCTAATTTTCTTGAAATTTATTTTAATATTTTAATATTATTAATATTTTAAACAAATGATGTAACTAGTTCAATTTCTGGTAAAATAGATTTTAAATATTGTTTAACTTATTAAATCATTATTTGTTCAAATAATATATTTAGATTATTTCTCATAAGTTAAATTTAAAATATTGTTTAACTACTAAATAGTTATTTGCTCAAATAATATATTTAAATTATTTTTCTTATAAAATAGACATTGAATATCGTTATAACTCACTAAATCATTATTTGTTCAAATAACAAGTATAATTATTGTTTAAAACGTGCTTATTTTATTAAGCTATGAGACTTTATTTTTATATAAATATTACAAACTTTAGTATAAATGTTATTCTTATTTCACATCTTTATATAAAATACAAATATATTGTTACCAAGAAAAATATAATTACATATTGTACTCCAACTTTGTTATATTTAGATTCATTTCTAAAATATTTACATATATAATTCTTCTAATGAATTAAAAATGTAAAATAATTACTTTATAAATTGTTACTTATCAAAAACCCCTTAAAACTATTGAAACCCTAATCCTTGTTTGAACGTTAACCTTATTATTAACCTTAAACTTGTAATGCATATGTTAGGTGCCTTGTAATGGATACTTTGGATTTATCTTTTGGATCTTACGTTAATCTTTTATATCATCTTGTGATGCCTATATCCAAGTGAGTATTCTATACCCCTTTTTCCTATTTTCACACTTTGGGGTGAAACATGTTAACTTATACTATTGCACTCGTAGACTTATTTGAGACTTGTAAACCTATGGCAATTCATCTTGTAAAAGTTGTGGTTAGTTGAATTTTCGTGATTACCATGTTATGGCGTTATATGTACAATCATTAACTATTGCTAGCCCAGCGAAGTCATAGATCTATGGGTAAGACAAGCTGCTTGGTTGATCCGAGTACACTTAGCTGATCGTATATACTTTTAACGTTTGAGACTTGTAAAACTTTTGTCGAGGTTTGATTGTTGCATTGTTCATAACATCCCTAATCACTTTATTTACTAACTTATGACTTGAATTGCCATCTTTTATATACTTATGTATTGAAAACTATGGAATGCTCACCAACATTCTTATGTTGACCTTTTATTTTTAACATGTTTCAGGAATACCCCAAGTATGTGTACTACTCTTTGAAGCTTATCACATCTAGGATTGGACCTAGAGATAAAATGGAGGATCATGTTATTTGTAGCAATTGTGCATGATGTATTCTTTGTTGAAACTTTTGCTTGTAAGGTTGCAATTGAATCTTATGATTAATATATTGGATTTAATAAATAGCGTTATGTGGCTGTGAACAATCGTAACTCACATCTCGACGTTTCCGCCGTCAAGGTTGGGGTGTGACAGAAGTTTTGGAGATCTGAACGTTAGGTTTGGAGAGGATGAAGCGCTGAAGGCTTAGGTATTGGGTATTTATAGGGTAAGGGTTAGAAAACGACTGAAGGGTTTGGTGTTAGTCATCAGTAGTTGTAAACGACTGATGACATGGTATTACCCTTTCAGAAGTTGAAACAACTGAAATCTTGGTTTTAGGCATCAGCAGTTATAAAACTACTGAAAACCATGGTTTTGACTTCAGATGTTGAAAACAACTGAAGACTCGGTTTTAGTCATCAGTAGTTGGAAACTACTGAAAACCTGGTTTGGTCTTCAGGTGTTGTAAACAACTGATAACTTGGTATTAGTCATCAGTAGTTGTGAAACCACTGAAGACATGGTTTTGTTATCAGTTGTTGTAAACAACTGATGACTTGGTGTTAGTCATCAGTAGTTGTGAAACTACTGAAGACATGGTTTTATCATCAGTTGTTTAGGATGAAACAATAGTTGTAGAAACAACTGAAGAGAAAGTTCTCATTAGTAGTTTTCGTCAATTCAAAGCCTTTTAGCTGTTTCATACTGTCCTCAACACTTACTCATCAGCCTTTTAGCTGTTTTCAGTTGTTTCAGGACATCAGTACTTATCTATTTTTACTGACATCAGTAGTTATAACTACATCAGTAGTTGTAACTTTATCAGTTGTTTTAACAGAATTAGTACTATATGTGATATGGTTACTAATGATCATCAGTAGTTATTTACTGAGATCATCAGTAGTTATCACTTATTCTAGCTGCAGCATACCAAGCCGTAACACTAGGTTTGGAAAGTTGAACTATCCAAAGGCTTAGTAAAAATGTCTGCAAGCTCATCAGCACTAGGCACAAACTTAGGATCAATCAGACATTTTTCAAAACAATCCCTAATAAATTGATATCTGATCTCTATATGTTTGGTCCTAGAGTGCTGGACTGGATTTTTGACAATGCACAGAGCTGAAGCACTATCCATTAATAATGGAGTCTTAGTCTCTGTAATGCCATAATCCAAAAGTTGGTTCTGAAGCCAGAGTACCTGAGAAGTACAACTTGCAGCTGCAATGTACTCTGCTTCAACAGTGGATGTAGCAACAGATGTTTGTTTCTTACTCTGCCAAGAAATCAAATAGTTGCCTAGGAATTGACATCCACCAGAAGTTGACTTTCTAGTTAACTTGCACCCTGCATAGTCACTATCTGAAAAAGCAACTAATTTGCAAGAGTGACCAATGGAATACCATAAACCTAGAGATTGTGTACCTTGCAATATCTAAAGATCCTCTTGACTGCAATCAAAAGAGACTCTTTAGGAGCAGCCTGAAATCTAGCACAGACACAAGTAGCAAACATGATATCTGGTCTAGAAGCTGTTAAGTACATCAAGGACCCAATCATACATCTGTAAAGTGTTTCATCAATAGCTTTACCTTTCTGATCCGCATCCAGTTGTGTAGTGTTGCACATGGGAGTAGAACAGGGCTTACAATTTTGTAAATCAAACTTATTCAAAAGATCTTTTGTATATTTAGACTGATGAATAAAGGTTCCATCAGCCTTTTGTTTGATCTGCAATCCTAAAAAGAACTGTAATTCTCCCATTGCACTCATTTCAAACCTCTTTTTCATTAATTTGGTAAAATCATCACACAACTGGGGATCAGAGGATGCAAAAATAATATCATCAACATAAATTTGAACAAGTAGCTTATACTGATCCACCATCTTAATAAACAAAGTTTTATCTATGGAGCCTCTAGTGAAATTATTCTTGAGAAGAAAAGTGGAAAGTGTCTCATACCAGGCTCTAGAGCTTGTTTCAACCATAAAGAGCCTTATCAAGTTTATACACCCATTCAGGATGTTTATTATCCTCAAAACCTGGTGGTTGACACACATAAACTTCTTCTTTTATTTTACCATATAAAAATGCACTTTTGACATCCATTTGAAAAACTTTAAGATGGTGGAATGCAGCATAGGCTAAGAACAATCTAATTGCCTCTAGTCTGGCTACAGGGGCAAAGGTTTCATCATAATCAATACCTTCTTCTTGTGAAAACCCCTGTACAACCAGTCTAGCCTTGTTCTTAACAATAAGCCCATTTTCATCAGTTTTATTCCTAAACACCCATTTAGTGCCTATTGCACACTTACCTGGGGGTAGAGGAACCAGTTCCCACACTTGTTGTTTCTTGAACTGAAGTAGCTCAAGCTGCATGGCTTCAACCCATCCATTGTCTCTTAAAGCAATATGATAGTTCTTGGCTCTAGCTGACTGATGAAGAGAGCATAGAAGCAGAAGTTAGACAATTGGCTTCTTGTTGAAACTCGAGTATTGATATCACCAATGATTTGAGACATTGGGTGATTCTTCAGCTCTTGATAAACAATGATATCTGTGCAAGTGTTTGTAGAACCTTTAGCAGCAGCAGATGTTGATGCAGACTCTTGAAACCAAGAATTTGATGGTAACTCAAAAGATGTAGAGGAATCAGAAATCTCATCAGCATTTGTTGTGGATGGAACTGCTGAAGCTACAGGAACATCAAGTTTAGCAGACTCAGGCAGTTGGTCACTAAACTTGAATAGGTGAGTATTGATATTATCATCATCATCATCAATACCACCAGGTGGAAGACCTACTGCAGAAGATGATTTATCCACATGATCTGCAGCAGCTGGAGGTTGATAAGGAACATATTACAGTATGTTCAAATCAAACAACTCCACAAGGTTTTGTGGAATCTTGTCCATTGGAGATTCATTAAACTTCACATGCAAAGTCTCTTCAACTATCTTTGTTCTGCAGTTGAAGACTCTGTATGCTTTGCAAGTAGATGAATAACCAACAAAATACCCTGCATCCATCTTAGGATCAAATTTTTGGAGTTGATCCTTTGTGTTGAGAATAAAACAGGGACTCCTAAATGCTTTGAAAAATGAAATTAGAGGAGCCAAGTGATGTAGAACTTCATATGGAGTCTTCATCAACCTCTGATTTACTAAGGCTCTATTCTGCACATAGCAAGCTGTGTTAATAGCTTCAGCCCAAAAGGTCATTGGCAAACCAGAGTCAGCCAACATAGACCTTGCAGCTTCAATTAGGGTCCTGTTCTTTCTCTCCATAACTCCATTTTGTTCTGGAGTCCTTGGAATGCTAAACTGCCTTTTGATTCCCTTTGAAATATAAAATTCATCAAGTGTATGGTTTCTGAATTCAGTTCCATTGTCACTCCTTATACACTTGACTGAAAGGGATACTGCTTCTCAATATACAACACAAAGTTGATAATCTTCTGAGCAACCTCATCCTTTGAATGTAGAAAGAAAGTCCATACAAATCTGGAGTAATCATCCACAATTACTAGACATATTTCTTCTTTGCCATGCTCATCACTCTCACAGGACCAATAGATCCATATGCAGTAATTGCAAGCAGGCAGTGGACTTAGGCTCTTCAATAGGAGGAATGAGACTTTGTGTTGTTTTCCTTTTAAACAAGCAGTGCAGGTTTCATCATAGTGGAACTCCTTTATTGGTAAACCTCTCACTAAACTATTATGGATCAGCTGATTCATGTTTTTGAAATTAACATGACCCAGCCTTCTGTGCCAAAGTTTAGATTCCTGAGGAGAGGCTTTGGAAAATAGGCAAGGATGGCCTCTGAGATCTATTTTCTTGGAAAGATCTAAGGCATACACTCTTCCTGTCCTGTTGGCCCTCAAGAGAGTGTGATCATCCAACACCTTATCAATCAGATTCAGAACTTTGGATGACAGAATCCGCAGTTCTGACTGGTGAAAAGAGCAACATGGCCTTTATCACACATTTGACTGACACTCAAGAGATTGTACTTGAGATTTTCCACATGATTAACATCATCAAACTTTATTTCTCCATTGGAGACAAAGCCTTTTCCAATGATGTAACCCTTAGCATCATTGCCAAAAGAAACAAACTCCTTCTTTCCTTGAGAGTAGTCATGAAGAAGAGAGCTGTTCCCTGTCATATGCATAGATCCCCCACTGTCTACATACCAGATGCTACTTTGGCATGTTGAAGAACCCTGCAATCATAAACAATTAGTTAGTTTTTAGACCCAAACATTTTTGGTTTTGGTCTATTCACATCAACAGATGGTAAACTAACAGACTTGCTATGAATAACAGCCTGAGGGGATGGAGATGGTGAAGAAGAAGAATCCTTTGGCATGGATTTTCTTCTCTGTGGTTTCAACACAGGAGCATCTAATTGGTTGACTCTCCCCAATATGTTGAACCATCATAACAAGTTGTGTCTGATTTTGTGATAAAGCCTTCAGCTCATCAGACACATTAGTGCTTGAGTTTGATGGGTTCCTGTGTATACCATCTCTCTTTGAGCAACCTCAGCTGTTACCTGTTTAACCCCTTTCTTTTTAGATTTCTTTTTGAATTTTGGGGTCACAGGTTTTGATGTTGCTGGTACAAATTTGATTTCAAACTCAGTTTTCATTTTATCTATTTTCTCTTTAATGTTTTCATTATGTTTGAGTTTGGAGCCCTTTTTATACCGGCAATCATCAGTAAGATGATTGAATAAGCCACGTATCTCACATGGCTTTTTCTTCATCTTAAGTTGATCATCTGCTGAAGAAGATGAAACTACTGAAGACTTGTTCTTCAGCAGTTTGCTATCAGTACTAGCAGTTTTCTTTCCTTTAGTACCTACTTTCTTGATATCTTCTTCAGAAGTTTTCTCACCCTTTCTACTTGCAGTTTTCTTTCCTTTAGTACATGTAGTAATTTGGGCTTGTTCTCCAGGTGTTTGACATCTTTTTAGTACTTTCAGTACTTTGTGAAATATCACCTGGAGTGATCAACTTTGTGATCATGTGAGTGTCAGCATTTAAACCATCAACATCAGCTGATAGGTTCTGAGAGGAATTAATGTTGGCTTCTACTTCTGATGGTGCTGTATCAGATAGTAGATCACATGATGAAAAGGATTGGTTATTGCTTTCACCATCAGATTCTACCTCTGCTCTGGGAGTAAAATCTGTAGGAGGCAGTGTGATTATAACCAATGCCAAACTTCACATTGGAAGCAGATTGCTTACTAAGAAGCATTTCAAAACCCTTGCAAGAATTTACCCATCGATCACACTCTACCTGGGTAGTTGCAAGTGTTTCTTTGAGGTCTCTGTACTTCTCTAGAAGTATCTCTTCCCTAGCCTTATCATCAGTGATTTGGCATTTAAGTTTGTAAATCTCATCATTCTTATCATTAATCACAGACTCAAATTCAGCTTTGCTTTTGGAAATTGTTTGTTCTAGCTCAATGTTCTTGTTAATTAAAGCTACATTGCTTCTCTAATAGATGCAAATGCGGCTATGCATGTTTCAGAACATAGTTTGGCTTTTGCCTCAGAGGACCTGTGATACCTGTGGTGTAGAGGCATTAGAGGATGAAGTATCAGCAGACTCCAAAGCCATAGGAGCTAGATTTCCAAAAGGACTATCACCACCATGTTGACCAGCACCAGAGAACAGTTGTTCATGACCAGACAAATCATCTGGTAAACTGCTCCAGTCAATAACTCCTGGGGTGAAAAAGTTGTGTTGTTGAGGTTGAGTTTGTTGATGAGATTGGGAAGGTTGAGGTTCAGGTAATGCATGTGGTTGTTGTGCAATTGGAGCTTGAACCGGATTTGGCTGAGGCATGTAATAGCAGGGAAAAGGATATGACATTGGACCATGGGGGACAAAGTATGCATGAGATACAGGGTGTGATTGATGACCAGAACCAGCAGGATGTTGCCCTCTGTTTTGTAGACTAGTGCTAGGAAAAGTCACAAAGGGTGCAGAAGAGTTAGATCCAGTTGATCTACATTCTCTTGCAAAGTGTCCAAGCCTTTGGCATTTGTGACACCTCAACTTACTCTTGTCAAAACCAACTTGGTTTTGCCAGAGAGTCCAAGAAATTTCCTGCCAGTTTTCTTGTAGAACTTCTGAGATCTGATATTAACTAAGGCCATTTGGCTTAGAATATCCATCTTTTCTAAATCATCATCAGCAATCCCTTCAGATCATCCATGATGAAGCATAGATTGTCACTATTACTGCCAGAATGACTATCAATACCAACAAATGCATGATCCGAACTGTTTGAAGAGAAATCAATATGCTCATCATAATTGCTTTCAGATGCAGCATATTCTGACTCATGACCAACCAAGGCAGTGTTCCTGGTACAAAGTCATCAGTGAGCTTTCCTAATGATGACAATTTTCTTTTCTGCTCTATCTCTCTTTCGAATGTAAGCAGTTTCCCATGAAGTTGGGTGAGAGATAGGCTATCCATATTTGCACTGGAGCGTAGGACAATAGTGTATATGTCCCATCTCTCAGGAAGTGATTGAGGAATCTGTATTCATCTGGCTGTTGGTGTATTCCTGTTTCACATTTTCAGCTCAGAGATCAATAGGAAAAACGCTCAAACTGTTGAGTCAGTGTCTCACCTTTCTATGAGAGAATGTCTCATATTGTTGGGCGAGGATTTCTCTGTTGTTTGCTAAGACCTCATCAGTTCCACCGAATTGTTCCTTCAGTGCATTCCAGAGGTCATGAGCAGTTTCATGATGCATAAGCCCTGAATAGATTTCATTCGGCAGTGCCATGGCCAGAATTCCATGGGCTTTAGCATCAATCTCAAACAGTTCCGATCTTCATCTGAGTATTGTTCCTTCCTCTTGGAACCATTTGATTGGTTTCCGGATTGTTCACCATAGGCTTATGTGGTCCATGTACCACAGATGTCCAACAACCTGAACTGTTAACAGACAGGTGATGAAGCATCCTTCGTTGCCATATGTTATACTCAGTCCTAACCAGCATCGGAGGCTTGGTTGAGGAACCGGTATTGTGAGGGTCATTAGAATGAGTAGTCATCTCAGATTCAACCAAATTCAATTAAGCAATAACAGATTTAGAACAAAACACAACAAACAAATTGAACGAAGAGAGATCTCAAAATTAATAAACGAAAGCGGCAGAAAATCAATAATCTATAACCAGTTCTTGCAAATGAGCTAATTCAATCAAACATAGATATCAAATAGTAGTTTCAATGATCAATTGTTAGATCGATCAATGATTAACCAGCTCTGATACCATTTGTTAAGATCATGATCTACGTTTGATTGATTGAGAGTATAGCAGCGGAAAACAAACAATGAATTAGCCAATTCACAAGAACACAAAAGATATTCAAGGTAAGAACAAACGGTTATAGACAGAGAGAATTCTGCAAAAAATATATTTCATTCATATTCGCTTCGTGGTAACAGAATGTCACAAATACAATTAGGTCAACACCTCTTATATAGGAGATGAAGTCTGCTGATGTCACTTGATAGTAACATCTAACAAATTTATTCAAACTACTGATAGTTAACACAAATACTGAAGATGTCAAACAACTGACATCTTCTTACAAAAATGCTAAGTGTTACTATCACTACAACTACTAAAAAGAAACTACTGAAACTACAACGACTGTAGAACATGCTCTTCAGTCGTTTTCAAATACTGAAATAAAAAGAAAACTACCGAAAGGAAACCATCACAACAACTAAAGAATGCTTCTTCAGCTGTTGTAACAAACTCTGAAGGCTTCAGTACTTGTACTTGAACTTCAGCTGTTGTCATCAGCTGATGTCTTCAGTCTTTGTACTTCAACTGTTGATCTTCAGTACTTTGTTCTTCAGCTGTTGATCTTCAGACTTTGTCTTCAGCTGTTGAAGTCTTCAGCTTTAGTCTTCAGCTGTTGAAGTCTTCAGTACTTTAGTCTTCAGCGTTGATCTTCAGACTTTGGTCTTCAGCTTTTGATCTTCAGACTTTGGTCTTTAGCTTTTCAAGTCTTCAGTACTTTAGTCTTCAGCTGTTGAAGTCTTCAGACTTTGTCAAACAACTGATCAAGTCTTCAACAGTTGTTGTGATGTTTGTGGGACTTAGAGGTTTTTTTGATCAGGCTCATTGGTTCTTTGTGTATGATTGCTGGAATGGTTTACAACACATAAAGTCACCAACGGGTCAAACGGGTCAACTGGGTCAAACGTGTCTGTTCTCTGAAATCTTGGGTCCTTGGTTGTAGTGTACTTAGGGTTTCACATGTTCTTTGTTTACACGTACTCATGTACTTATATGATCTAGGTAACCTCTGAAGGTTGTCTGTCCATCTGTCTGTCAAGTAAAACTCTAAGTGTTTATCACGCGTATCAAGTGAGTTCATGCCCTACTCCTTATTTAATCTCTTTTGGGGGAGATAGCATAATGGTAAATCACAAACGCTTTATATATTCAAGTTGTGTATAATATTAATATAGTGTTGATATCATAGAAAAGTCCTCACACTTTCGAATTGTTAATATTGAATAGCGGGGAAATTTGGGTAGTACTATTGGGTCTAACGAGCCCCACCTGTGTGACTCGAGGTCAACCGGGTGCAAGTTGTCCTATTGAACATTGTCACGACCTGTTAAGTCGTGACAGGAGGCAACAACGTAACACAGTCAGCTTCAATTGCGAAATCACTATGAGTTAATACTTATTGTTAATGGACTAGCTATCTGTTACAAACACTACTTTTATATCTATGTTATTAAACTGTTTATGTTTGATTATCACTCTTGAACTCACCAACCATTGTGTTGACATTTTAGTATGCTATTCTCAGGTCATTAGCTTGCTTGCCATTAGGAGCACTACAGGGTTTCACATGCATTTTAAGACTAGGTCTTCAAGACATTTTTATCATTTAATGGTTAATGTTTACTCTTTTGGGTTGGCGCATGTTTTGCCATAGTATACACTTTTATTTCTTTGGTTTATTTTACAAAACGCTTCCGCACTATTTCAAGTTTATAATTTGGTTGATTTTATTTTTAATAGTGGCATATAGAGTCGTTCTGAGTAACTATTGACTGTGATCCTGGTTTGTTCACACGCCTCGCAGTAAAACTTCGCACGTGGATTTTGAGGGTGTGACAGATTGGTATCAGAGCCATTGGTTATAGGGAACTAGGTTGCATACACACTAGACTATAACCGCACACAGTTAGTTAGTTACTTGTGCCTTATTCTCATCTACTGTATACTCATTGGCATACACGTCACACTGTCTTCAGCATGGCATCGTCATCGAGAGCTCCGGGTAAGCGACCTGAATCACCTTCACGATCTGAATCCCCACCTCCTGCACCTGTACCTGACAATGGATTCGATTGGCCCCGACTAGCTTATCCTCGAGAGGAGATTGACTGGGATCAACCTTTTGCATTGATGAAGCGTGACCCTCCACGAGACTGGAGTTCCTATCCTAGATTCGTTGATCATATTATGTTTAGGGAGCGCGTACCTGTCCCGAGGCCCAGGACTAGGAACAATGCCGACCAACCAATGCCTTCACTCCCACGGACGGTGCAGTCCAACGAGCAACTGATTGCTGCACTAGTGCTGCACTGGACACTGAGCAGCATCGAGTCAGGCGGCTCACGGGTGATGTCTGTACACTGCAGCAAGAGATGTACAAACTGAGACATCAACTGGATGAACTCGAGGAACAACACGGGAAGACCATAAACGGGTGTCACCATATGCAAGATGGTCTCATGGCACTCCGAGGGCGCGTTACTGCTTGTGAACAGCAGGATGCCGTAGCCGATAATAGGATTGCTATTTTAGAAGCTCAACTAGCGGCACTTTTGATTGCTATAGCTCCTACTCCTGTAGCAGACCCTAAGGATGAGGATCCCGAGGAGGGACCCAGAAGGAGGAACCGGTGGAGATGGAGGATGATAGTGATGGGTTAGATGTTGTCAATGACTTTCTTTATATGACTTAGACTACGTAGTGTTTTCTTTTTGAAACCTATGTGGGAAGGGTTGTTTCCCCACACGAATGACAAACTTAAATTTTGACATTGATAAATACATTGTGACTCATTACAATTTATTTACTTTGGTTATTATTTTTGTTAATGTTTGTGGTTGTGATGATTCATTATTTCTTTTATTTACTGTTTACTGTACTTCAATGAGATAAATGTGTTTGATGTTTTCATTATTGTATTTGTGAATGTAAAGTGAAAAGATGGACGCCCGTGGACGTGGACGTGGATGTGGTCGTGGACGCGGACGTGGACGTGGCACTGGAGAACAGGGCGGTGGTGCTATTAACATGACCCCTGCAGAATTAGCTGCTCTAATTAATGAGCATGTTCAGGCGGCAGTGGCTGCTGCCCACGCGGGTCAGACAGCAGGTAAACAATGATGGAAAGATAAATCTAATATCCTACATAACTGTATGGGATGTCTGATTAATGTGTTAAAACAGGACCACCAGTGTGTACCTACAAATCCTTTATGGAATGTAAACCACACACCTACAGCGGTACAGAGGGTGTTGTAGGGCTTGTACGATGGTTCGAGAAGACTGAGTCTGTCTTCTCCAAATGTAACTGTCCACCGGCTGATCAAGTAAAGTATGCCACCGGGACTTTGGAAGGTGCTGCTCTGTCTTGGTGGAACACGCAAGTCCAGATGCTAGGACAAGCGATGGCGAATGCACTTCCATGGGATGAGTTCAAAGCAATGATGACTGAGGAGTACTATCCTCGCAATGAAGTGCAGAAGTTAGAGATGGAGTTCTGGCAATTGAAGATGCAGGGCTCTGAAATCGAGGCTTACACCACCAGAACCCATGAACTAGCAACTTTGTGCCCGGGAATGGTGAATGAGGTGCATAAAAGGGTAGAGCATTACATACGGGGATTAGTACCCGAAATCCAAAGTATGGTAACTGCTTCCAACCCAATCACAATTTAGCAAGCCATCCAGCTAGCTCATAGGCTAACTGACCAAGCCGTGGAGCAAGGACGTCTACCCAAACGGGGCGCTGTGGCGAGCGTGCCCGACAACAAAAGAAAGTGGGATAATGCCAACAACACCAAAGCATCATCATCTTCTAGCGGTCAACCTCAACCTCAACAGCAACAATAGCCAGTTCAGCAGCAACGGAGGTTCGACAATAACCGCAACTTCAACAAACGCCTGCAAATAATCAAGGACCCATGGTTATGGTGGTAGACATCCGAAGTGCACTCAGTGTAATTACCATCATGTAGGAAGGTGTGATAACTTCAAGTGTCAACGCTGTGGAAAAATTGGACACGCTGCTAAGGATTGTCGTGGTGAGCTGGTAAGAGGCCACAACAACCTCAAGAAACTCCCAAAGGTTGTTTTGAATGTGGGAAAGAAGGGCATTACAGGTGAAACTGCCCACAACTAAGGAGAAATGGTAATGGCAACAACAACAACAACAACAACAACAACAGTAATAACAACAACGGTGGAAATGGTACTGGTAATGGCGACAATAAAGATGGAGCCAAGGGGAGAGCCTTCGTCATTGGCTCAGGTGAGGCTCTAAATGATCCCACAACTGTTACTGGTAGGTTCTCTGTTAATGGTTGTTTTGCTACAGTACTATTTGATACTGGAGCCGATAAAAGTTTTGTGTCCTTAAAGTTTTGTAGTCTTTTAAGTGATATACCCTCTGCTTTAGAATCTAAATACACTGTGGAATTAACCAACGGTAAACAGATCCATGTAACGCATATCCTTAAAGACTGTAAGATAGAACTTGCTGGTCATACTTTCGCTATAGATCTTATGTATGTTACACTGGGGAGTTTTGATGTTGTGATAGGCATGGATTGGCTCTCTAGCAAGTAAGCAGAAGTCATATTTCATGAGAAGATCATACGAATCCCTGTTGATGACAAAATCCTTACAGTCAGAGGTGAGATGAGTGGTGCTGTGATAGGCATCATCTCATACATGAAAGCTCAAAAGTTATTACGAAAGGGTCGTGTGGCTATTCTAGCACTTGTAACCGATAAGCAGGCAGAAGAAAGGAGAATGGAGGATATTGCCATAGTGCGTGATTTTCCATAGGTGTTTCTAGAGGATCTTCCTGGATTACCACCTCACCGCCAAGTGGAATTCCAGATTGAGTTGACTCCCGGCGCAGCTCCGATTGCTAGGGCACCTTATCGATTAGCACCAAACGAGCTACAAGAGTTGTCATCACAACTTCAAGAGCTTTTAGATAAGGGCTTTATTCGACCTAGCACATCACCTTGGGGAGCTCCTGTTCTTTTTGTTAAAAAGAAGGATGGCACATTCTGGATGTGCATCGATTATAGAGAGTTAAACAAAGTAACAGTCAAGAACCGATACCCTTTACCTCGTATCGACGACTTGTTCGATCAACTTCAAGGATCGAGCTATTATTCAAAAATTGACTTGAGATCTGGTTATCATCACTTAGAGTTCGAGAAGAAGACATTCCCAAGACTGCGTTTGTACTTGTTATGGTCATTATGAGTTCTTGGTCATACCTTTTGGGTTGACTAATGCACCTGCTGTGTTCATGGACCTTATGACCGCGTGTGCAAACCTATCTTGATCAATTTGTCATTGTGTCATTGATGATATATGATATATTCTAGGACCAAGGAGGAGCATGAAGAGCACTTACGAATGATCTTGGAACTATTGAAAAATGAGCAGCTGTATGCCAAATTCTCAAAGTGTGACTATTGGATAAGAGGAGTGCAATTCCTAGGTCATATTGTTAATGAGAAATGGATACATGTTGATCCTGCCAAAATTGAGGCGATAAAGAATTGGACTACACCCAAAACGCCGAGTGAGATAAGACAATTTCTGGGATTAGCAGGATATTACCGACGATTCATAGAAGGATTTTCTAAGATCGCACAACCTCTCACTGCCTTGACCCACAAAGGAACGACATACAAATGGAGTGAGAACCAAGAATCAGCTTTTCAATTGTTAAAACAAAAACTCTGTACTGCCCCAATATTAGCATTACCTGAGGGAACAGATGACTTTGTGGTGTATTGCGATGCATCCATTCAAGGATTGGGTTGTGTCTTGATGCAACGAAAAAAGGTGATAGCTTACGCCTCGAGACAACTAAAGGTTCATGAGAAGAACTATACCACCCATGACTTAGAATTAGGTGCAGTGGTTTTTGCCTTAAAGATCTAGAGACATTACTTGTATGGTACCAAGTGCATTATCTACACCGATCATAAGAGTCTTCAACATATCTTCGAGCAAAAAAAGTTGAATATGAGGCAGCGACGTTGGGTGGAACTACTAAACGATTATGATTGCGCTATTAAGTAACATCCGGGAAAGGCGAACGTAGTTGCCGATGCCCTAAGCAGGAAGGAAACAGCTAAACCCTGACGGGTGCAAGCTTTACAGCTTACTATCAGTACCCCACTGCCCGAACAAGTTAAGGAGGCGCAGATATAAGCTTTAAAAGCTTTAAATGTTGGTTCTGAGTCATTAAAGGGAATGGATAAACAGCTAGTGGTGAAAGAGGATGGAATTCGGTATTTCATGGATAGACTTTGGGTGCCTGTTTATGGAAATCTGAGAGATTTAGTTATGAGTGAGGCGCACAAATCTAGGTATTCTATACATCCTGGATCCCAATGTGGAAATGGGAACAGATCTCCATGGATTTTATTACTAAGTTACCCCGGACTAGTACTGGTTGTGACACGATATGGGTTATTATGGATCGATTGACAAAGTCTGCTCATTTCCTTGCAATTAAGGAAACGGATAAGATGGAGAAATTAACTCGACTGTACCTTAAAGAGATCGTTTCGAGACACGGTGTACCGATCTCAATTATTTCCGACCGCGACGCTCGTTTCACATCACATTTCTGGCAATCATTGCAGAAATCTTTGGGTACACGATTGGATATGAGTATTGCATATCACCCACAGATGGATGGCCAGAGTGAGCGTACCATACAGACGTTGGCGGATATGCTACATGCTTGTGTGATTGACTTCGGGAATAACTGGAAAATTCACTTGCCATTGGTGGAGTTTTCTTATAACAACAGTTATCATACTAGCATACAGGCAGCACCTTTCGAGGCGTTGTATGGGAGAAAATGTCGATCACCAGTTTGCTGGGCAGAAATTGGTGATAGTCACTAACAGGTCCGAGTTAATTCATGAGACAACTGAGAAGATTGCTGGGCAGAAAGAGTTATGCTGACAAGAGACGGAAACCGTTAGAGTTTCAGGTTGGTGACAAGGTTTTGTTGAAAGTCTCACCATGGAAAGGCATAGTTCGGTTTGGTAAGCGAGGGAAACTAAATCCGAGGTACGTTGGACCATTTGAAATAGTGGAAAGAATAGGTCTAGTGGCCTATCGACTAGCCTACCTGATTCGCTAGGTGGAATCCATGATGTATTTCACGTGTCAAACCTGAAGAAGTGCATAACCGATGAAACAATGGTCGTACCACTAGAAGAGGTTCAAGTGGATGAACAATTGCGTTTTATCGAAGAACCAGTCGAGGTGATGGACCGTGAGGTGAAAACACTTAAGCAAAGCAAGATACCCATTGTCAAAATCCGTTGGAATTCGCGACGTGGACCGGAATTCTCTTGGGAACGAGAAGATCAATGAAGCTTAAGTACCCTCAACTATTCGAAAAGGCGATGCCAGCAGACGAAGGTATTGATTTAAATTTCGAGATGAAATTTCTTTCAACATGGGGATGATGTGACAACTCATCCAAAACTCACTCGATTTCGATTTCTGTGTGCCAATGCAGTAGACCAGTGATGGAACACTCTCACCATGTAACGCAATTTTCGAGACGAAAATTCTTTCAACATGGGGATAATGTGACATCCGGTAAATTTCCGTTATCAAACTTCGTTAGTTCGTTAAGTCTTGCATACACATGTCGTAAACACACACTAGTTTTCGTTAACGTTGGTGACCTAATAATAATTAATAATGTTACATTATGATAATATCACTGATTATGTGATTATTGTATTTGCTTATGTGTTTACACAATTTAAATGTTAACGCTGAATTTTATCGCGTAACGCGAAAACGTGCCTATTTATTCGTATGTCTTGTGTTTTTATAAAGATAAAATATATAATGATTTTTATTAGTTTATATCCTTATATTAATAATTTAAAACACTTTACAAAGAGTTTAAAGCCTAGCTTTTATAAAATACAAATTACATGGGCTTAAAGGATAAATATGGAAATTAAAATTAAACAAAACACCCAAACCCTAGCCCTCCACCCCCATTCGGCCGCAACCTGCATTCCCACCCCCTCCCCACTTCGAATTCGACTTAGAACAAGCAAGATATCACGAAATTGGTTCGATTTCAAGCAATAGAACACGTTGGAATCATCAATTGCAAGCAATTACACGTTTAAAGGTTAGATTTTTCAAGTTTTTGTGAGTTGTTCATGATGGCCGAACCTAAAATCGTTTATGGATCTTCATGGGGTCGAAATTGATGTTGTTTGATGATGTTAATATGTTATTTGGATTGAATACATGTTGTTTAACGTTGATTATGCATGAATTGTATGTTCTTAGTGGATTGATCATGAACTTTGGTTTTATGCAAACCCTAATTCGAAATTAGCATGATTATGTGAAGTGATGATTGTTTGATGAATGTATGATGATTAGTAGGTGTATGAATGTTAGGATACATTGATCTTGCAAGAAATTGATGAATTGAAGTTGGTGTTCATAGGTTACTAATAATAGTAACTTTATTTTGCATGTAATGTTGAATTATTGATGAATTGATGTTATGGATATGTTCATGGTGATGATTAGATGTTAGATTGTTGTTGTGATCATTGGGAATTCAAGAACACATGTTATAGTTCATACATTACTAAAGATAGTAACTTTTTAGGATATGAATTGATGATTATGATGTTTGGATGTTGTTGATCATGCTTAAATGTTGATATGAACTTGAATTGGTATATTATTAGTGAATTCATGAATGCATTGGATGTTTGATAGATTTTGGGACGTGCTTTCCCAAAACGGAAACTTTATTTGCACAAAGTTTGATGGATGATAGTTTGAACATGTTTGGGATGTTAGGAGCATGTTAGTAGGTTCATGGATGAATTCTAATATGATAGAACATGTTAAATTAGTTGTATGTGATGCTTGGATAATCATGGGTGATGTTTGGACTTTGATGATCATGTATGATGTTGATGGTGATTAGTAGTTAGGACATTATGTTTGGGACTGGAAATTAATTGTTGTGATGTTTGTTGAATGCAATGAACATGGTTAATGAATATGATTATGACCATCATACACGCGTGCGAATCTGAGGCCCCTACTTGGTAGGATTGGCAGGGTTTAGGATGTGAAGTCGTGAGTGGCTTCACATGGCATGTGGTGCGTGATTTGATCTTTGTGTGGTATATTGGCTGTGTTATATCTAGTGGATATGTTAATGTTCTAGATTCGCATGACTTGTATGATACTTGGTTGTATGATGATCTAAGTGATACACCTGGATAATATAGCATACATATGATCTATTTGAATGTTAACCATGTATGATATATGTGTATGATTGTTGGAATGGTTTACAACACATAAAGTCACCAACGGGTCAAACGGGTCAACTGGGTCAAACGTGTATGTTCTCTGAAATCTTGAGTCCTTGGTTGTAGTGTACTTAGGGTTTCACATGTTCTTTGTTTACACATACTCATGTACTTATATGATCTAGGTAACCTCTGAAGGTTGTCTGTCCATTCTATCTGTCAAGTAAAACTCTAAGTGTCTATCACGCGTATCAGGTGAGTTCATGCCCCACTCCTTATTTAATCTCTTTGGGGGAGATAGCATACTGGTAAATCATAAACGCTTTATATATTCAAGTTGTGTATAATATTAATATAGTGTTGATATCATAGAAAAGTCCTCACACTTTCGAATTGTTAATATTGAATAGCGGGGAAATTTGGGTAGTACTATTGGGTCTAACGAGCCCCACCTGTGTGACTCGAGGTCAACCGGGTGCAAGTTGTCCTATTGAACATTGTCACGACCTGTTATGTCATGACAGGAGGCAACAACGTAACACAGTCAGCTTCATTGCGAAATCACTATGAATTAATACTTATTGTTAATGGACTAGCTATCTGTTACAATGCACTACTTTTATATCTATGTTATTAAATGTTTATGTTTGATTATCACTCTTGAACTCACCAACCATTGTGTTGACATTTTAGTATGCTATTCTCAGGTCATTAGCTTATTTGCCATTAGGAGCACTACAGGGTTTCACTTGCATTCTAAGACTCGGTCTTCAAGACATTTTTATCATTTAATGGTTAATGTTTACTCTTTTGGGTTGGCGCATGTTTTGCCATAGTATACACTTTTATTTCTTTGGGTTGTTTTACAAAACGTTTCCGCATGTTTCAAGTTTATAATTTGGTTGATTTTATTTTTAATAGTGGCATATAGAGTCGTTCTGAGTAACTATTGACTGTGATCTGGTTTGTTCACACGCCTCGTGGTAAAACTCTGCATGTGGATTTTGAGGGTGTGACATCCACGATTCTAACCTGGGCATCCTCACACATTTTTTTAAAGGCTTTTCAGCCTAAAATTAATTATAGAAAATTTTTAATAAATATAAAAATAGTTTTTGTAAACTTCAAATATTTTAAAGATACCAAATAATTTTCTGTAATTTTCCAAATTTTAATAAGTAAATATATTATTAATAAATATTTTAACAAAGGTTATTTTTGGTTTTTCTATTAAAATGAATTTCAAATATAATTAATAAATTTTTATTGGTTCAAATGTTACCTTTAAATTATCATCGTTTAAATCATAACTATTTCAAATGTTTATTTAAATTTTATATTTAAACGTTATTAGATATTATAAATGGTTAATTTCATTTTTCTCTATATTAAAATACATAAATGGTATATTCTTTATTATATTGTTCAACGCACTTACAAAAATTCTCAAATTCCACTTAAAATCATAGTTCTCGTTAAATTGTTAAACTTATCATTAGACATAAATCTTATAAATATATATATGTTTAAATATCTTGTTAAGAATTTCATTAGAACATCAATTATTATCCTTATTAATCATCATATATATACTAATTTATCATGTGAGTTCTCCATGCCCCATTTTTACTTCATTTCACACCTTTTGGGGTGAAATAAGATAACCTTATAAACTTACACTTGTAAACATCTTGATACTTGTAATGCACATGCAATTCATCTTTACTTTTTATCATGGTTATTTATAATATTGTGAGTCTTATATGATGGACATTATATGTTGAAAATTATTAACTATTGCTAGTCTGTCGACGTCATAGATCTATGGGCCAGACAAGCATATTTGGTGCTAAAGCCGATGTATTGTCGGCTCATGATGACGTATGCTTGTTTATCATAGTAACAAATACACTTAGCTAATAGTTATAAACTTGTAATCTTATTCTTGGTCAAGATTTGATTATAGCTATATGTGTTCTATAAACTTGCATAATTCATAAGCATTGACATGAATTGCTACTTGTAAATCTTTTGATATATTTATATATATTTAAACCATGGAAACTCACCAACTTTCATAGTTGACATTTTATTTTAACATGTTTTAGGAAATGCTCAAGTTTGATGTCATCTCTTGAAGTTGCTCATATTTAGGGTTTGGACCTAGATAAATGAATAAAGTGTCTGGATTATTTATCTTATATTATGTTTATTACTTGATTGAGATTTATAGTTGTAATTTGCATTTTTAAAACTTATGATAATAATAATTTTATTAAATGGTAGCGTTATGTGGCTGTGAACATCTTAACCCTCATATCTCGACGATTCCGCCGTTAAGATTAGAGTGTGACATAACACATGCGACTTCTACACCTTTCATACATCATTTATATAGTGGCATGTTGATGTTTGATTGATAACAGTTATTGCAGGGAAATTCTAGCATAGAAATACTCTAATAATATGCTAGCATATTGTGATATTTGTGCTCCCTCATCAAATATGTTGTAACTCTAAGACTATTACAAACTTAGTTTCGTCCATCCAAATCTATGGTCACCTCATCCAAGTTTAGGAACCTAGGTAATAGTATCCCGATCAAAGAGCTGACGAAGGGATGAACGGAAAAGGGAGTCTACTTGACGTGGTTTAACTAGCGGACACTCTTGGAACAGGTGGAGTAAGAAGTCTCCAAGTGAGCGTATTATGGGGGACCGTCAAGCACATCCGGCAACATGTGGAATGGCCGAGACCAGACCTTATTGGATATATATCCAAGTCGAGAGTTGAGTGACGGGAAAAGCCGTCTAACTCTGATCATAGTCGTCTTGTCTCTAGCCGCCAAGTTGTACGATTCGCATCAGGGTGGGGGGAAAGACTTTGACTAACCCTTTATCGGTCGGAGTATGCTAGCTCTTAAAGCACATGCAGTATCACACAGGAAGAGCGATAGCAAGCGACTACCTACAACAAGATATATAATATAATATATATATATATATATATATATATTATATATATATATATATATATCTATATATATATATATATATATATATATATATATAGCATTAGATTGCTTATTTTCTTGAGGGGCAATCTAATTGGGAAGCCCTGCTCTTAGGAAATGCTCTGGCCTGTTTTCGATGTGGTCAATTCTGTCCTAGCTATCTGGTCTGCTTGTCTGAAAAGCCCAATTAGTATAGCTACATCTAAAAAAGTGTGTTCCTACCCTTCCCCTTATAGTTAAATTAAATTTCTTGATGTTACTTGAAAAGGAATCATATTGTATAGGTGTGTGAATGTGTTCTTAAAATATTGAATGAGTTCAAAGCTTAGATCAAGGAAGATCTTTTACTGTGCAATCGGTTCCTTAGTTAGTAATTAATGGGAATTGTTGTGTTGTTCTTCAAAAGATGAGATCCATGTTTTGATTATGATTTCGCTGCAAACTTGCCCTGTTTATTCAAATCAGCTGATATGAGCTAGTTTTCAATTCCAATATTAACCGTGTAAGCATTGTTTCGAAGTTAATCCTCTACAAAAATTGTGTCCAATAGTGGTGACATGTCATCGCTATTGATACTGATTCGTTTGCATACACCATAGACAGATCTAACCGTTGATCAGTGTTCAGATCTGACGACCTCCCTTTTATCGTACGTAAACCATTAGCGGTGACATGTCACCACCAATGGTTTAATAAAAAAAGTAGCGGGCTATTTCCCTCCATATCTACCATTTCCAACCTCACACATCTCTATCTATCTTCTCTTTCCTGAACGCTTTCCTCCAACGCCACCATCAACCACCACCATTACCATTTACACCACCATCACCTAGATCAACCCTTAGAGCCGGTACCACTATCCTCACCTTCAACACTCGCTACTCCTATCACAAACCACCATCCCTGCCACTACAACGCGGAAGCTACCGCCACGATCGTCATCAAAAGCTACAATCACCACCAAATTAAGGTATTTCATCCACTCTTTTATTTTTCATAATTTTGACATCTTGGTTATAATGTTTTGCCCCAATTTTGACATCTAGGTTTTTATGCATGCTTATGTTTAGCCTCAAGCTTGAATTTATACTATATTGAGAAATAAATTTGTATATTTTGTTGGTTTTAGTCGAATTTATAACATATTTTACAACTTTGTAAATTTTTGTTAAAGTTATGCTTAAAGTTATGTTTAATTTATGAAAAAATCTAAAGTTATGTTTAATTTATGAGACAACCTACAATTTATGTTTGAATTTATGCTTACTTGAGAAAAATTATGTATTTTGTAGGTTTTAAGTAATAGTAGTAAAAGATGGTAAATTTATGAGATAACCTGTAATTGATGCTGAATTTGTGTTTAGTTGAGAATGAATTTATGTAATTTATATGTTTTAAGTAAAAATAGTAAAAGATGGTGAATTTGTAGAAAACCTATAAATTTAAACTTAGTTGAGAAATAAATTTGTTTAGTTTGAAGGTTTTAAGTAAAATTTATTTTTTGTTAAAGATAGTAAAATTATGAGATAACCTACGATTTATGCTTGAATTACACACAATCAAGTAAAATGTGTTTAATGGTCGTCGGTAAAACTTTTGACGGAACTTTTTGACTGCAACAAATGGTTTTTTTAGTGGCGACAACTATTAGTGGTGACAAATATGACCTTTGGCGGCGACTCGATTACCATTAGCGACAATTTTTTTGCGCTCACAAATGGGGTTATTTGCGGCGACAAATATCGCCGCTAATACTAAAATTCATTGGAGTGATTAGCCATAATTTAAGGATAAAAAGTCTAAGGTATGCTTATACAACATCTTGTGCACATCTTCTAATTTGTATTATAATTTTACGTGAATTTACTTTGCTCTTAATGTGCAGATTTGCAAATCTGGGTACATTAAAAAGTAAAAACACCATGATAACACTAAAATTACATAATGTGATTGATAATACATAATTTACAAGATATTTAAGTGGTTTGTTGTATCAACTCACTAACATGACATGCATAATACATATTCTAGAGATTTATTGATCCTATCAACACAAATATGCAACTTAATTAAAGACTACGTTAGCAGTTAACCTCACACTAAATGACTCGCTTGTTGTCGGGAAAAAACAAATTGCTACCTATCTCCTCTTGGCCATCAATCATCCACAAAGTGTTTAGAGAATAATCCCATAGTGGAGAAGGTGCTATTTCACTGTATGTACCAAAAACACCTCTTATACCATCATCTTCTAATAAATCCATCTCTTTCCATATTTCATCCATTGAATAACACCCATCTTGTCCTTCACTAGTGCTATCACTAGTATCAGTACAGTTATTCTTATTGTCATTGCTACTGCCCTTTGTGATAGTCACCATTTCTAACCCCCCGGTGTCGTAAAAGTTTCTTTCTTTGGTTTCCGTCATTGGCATGGAATCAACCGTTGGATTGCTAGTAATTGATGAGGAGGCGGAGGAATGCGATGGAGATAAAGGAAAAGCCCTCTTCTTTTCTTGTGCCTTTTTTCTCATATGTGTCCTCCAATAATTCTTAATTTCGTTATCTGTTCGTCCAGGCAGTTTTCGAGCGATTCTAGACCATCTGCACATTATTATATAAAATAATCATGGATGCTACTAGAAAAGTGAGTTTTCATACAAAAATAAGAGATAATAATTGTCATTAACTTTCATTCTTTAAACCAGAGTTAGCATAAAGTAAAGATGAAAAGTACAACTTGTTCTTTGTCATTTTATTTCATGTCATCAATCACCATGGAGGCCACTAGGCATATGATAATTTAAGTTTAAATGTGGGGACTTAGACCCGCTTGAATTCCAGCTAAACATTGGCCTTTAATTTTATAATTATTAGTTATATAATATATAAAAGTTAATCACGTCGTTCTGCAGGCTAGTATTTTGATATTATAATGCTCTTACTTAGAATACATACAACTATTATAAGTAATTAAATTGTAAATATAAGAAATGTCATTATGTAAATGTTTTAACTTTAAGATAAGCTTAGCATATGTCAAAGATATATTATTCAATTACCATAACGTATAGTTACCATTAAAAAATATTACGATTAAATTGCTACAATATTCATCCTCAAATTTCTAAGGCATATTCTAGCTACACTAGCTAAGACCATTCAAATCTGCAAACATGCTTTGGGAGAATACATATATATAATGGTAGAATAATTCGGGTTAACTTTCTAAGTTCATGAACTAAATAAAAAGTAAGAAAAGTGAATATAGAATAAATACCAAATTCCTATACACTTTTGCTTAATCAATGTCATGGATATAAATTTGAACTGAAATTTAAATTAATTTATGAATTTAAATGTGAACAAATTAACAAATAAATACAATAATAACTAGATGATAAATAAAGAGATATTAATCAAACCTATTTCCCCATTTTGAGTGAAGCTCAATGATTCGATGTTCTTCTTGAGGAGTCATCTTGCCTCTTTTCAAACCTGGGTGTAGATAGTTAACCCATCTCAGTCTGCAACTCTTTCCACTTCTTCTTAATCCTGAATAATTCAAATATCAGAAAATAATCCCAAACTCTATATATGTTTTTGGGTAGGTTGCAGAGAAGGAAATTAGAAGGTTAAATTTCATTTACATCTTTATATACGGTTTAGAGTTTAGAGTTTAGAATTCAGGGTTCAGATAATTTAGACGAACAAAATCGTTAATCCTAACAGAACCAATTACTACCTATTTCTCATTTTTGTATCTCCCGCCACCTTCAAACCTGAAACTTTTGCTATGAAATCCCATCTCCGATCGCCGAACGCATTCACGAAAGAAACCAACTGAACATCTTCTTGTTCAGTCCATGGCCCTTTCCTCATCATCTCATCTTCTTGACCCATTCTTTTTTTTGTTATCTTTTTGTATCTTGTGTTGGTGGTGAAGTGAGTGGGACTAAACTAGGGTTGTTATTTATACTGATGTTCTTATCATGATGTTTAGTGAGTGGAAAGTTAATTCTTGTGATAGGGTTATGAGAATGACTGGAGACTTAATCTTGACCGTACATTTGTAGGTGGGGTTGTTTTGATAAGGAAACCCTAATGGTCACAAAATTGGTGACGTCAGCCCATTTATAAAGGTTCTTTTTATGGAGGTGGGTGGGGTGGGGTGTGGTGTGGTGGTGTTTGATTTAATACTTCATTGTTTTACCCTTTGGTTTGATAAGTGGATGTAGTTTTCATCATGCTCCTCACTATTTGCCCCAATCTTTTACTCTTAGCTCTCTTTGTCGTTGATTTCTATTATAATATTATTCGCTAAACGGAGACACAACTGACGAGAACTTACCGACGGACATACATGAAATAGCAGACGAAACCATTAAAAAAGCAATAATATAAAACATAGAACAATAATTAAAGAATCTGATAGTATTCCGTCACTCATTGATTAATGACGGTAAATGTTAGTGGATATTTACCAAAGGATAGATGATAACGGTTGGTCATCTATAATAACCGTCATCTATAAGTGTGGTAGTTGTTTGAGGGAAATGAATAGTTATAGGTAGTTGCAAAGGATAGTTAAAATAATATACAAGGTTTTCGTTATCGATGGTTAGAATGGAAAAAATCTAATACGTAAAAGTGACCCAAGAACGGGAATTTTATATATTTTGATCTGTTGACAACTTGACTCACATACGTCGCTTATAAAATCTGAATTAAAAATATAGTAAAATGGCCTAACCTTTCAACACATTTGTAGAATTACAATGAAAGCAAATATGGGATCTCTATGCAAATTTGTAATTAGGAGCAGATGAAATCATTTGTATAATGTAGCAGAGACCTATATTAAAAACCGTATAAAAACATATACAGTATACTTTAATGAAAAGAGTAAGATTTAAAATAAAATGAAAAACTAATTTCTCTTTTCTCATGTGTTTTGTTATTTTATACTTTTTCTCCATTGATTAGGTTTATCATTTATAGTTATTTGTAAAATAGGATTATTTTAAGAGCTATCATTTTTTGTAAATATTCTAGAAACTAATATGAGTCACACGGCCCACACATTTAAATCACATACAAATCACATGTCATTTTCATATTTTTTTAAACTTTTATAACGTTTTTTCACAACATTATTTTTTCAAAAATATTTCACCATTAATTTCAGTATTTTTTAATATATTTTCAATGCGTACATATTGATATATGATTTTATTTAAATTGTCCACACATTATTTACACATGTGTAAATATGGTTATACACACGTGTAATACTAGGTTTACACATGTGTAAATACATGTATTACACATATGTAAGTATTACACATGTGTAAATACAGGTATTATACATGTGTAGAACGAATTTTATAAAAAATGAGTTTTTCATTTTTTATACAAAAAAGTTTTTATTTGTTTATGAAAGAGGGAAATGAAGAAAAAATTTGTAATTTTGTTTTTTTTTTTATTTTTATGTTGTTTTTCATTTTATAGATTTTATTATGTTTTCATTAATTACTATTTTATCATTAAAATCTACTGGCTTACATTGGTTTCTATAGTTTACAAAAAAAATGAGTTATCGTTTGAAACTCCTATAAAATAAATACACATGCATATAACATATATGCCATGTGTTAGTAGTGGAAATGCATATGTGCATGTAACACCGAATTTTATGCAAAATCTCAGTTAAAAAAATAGAAATAAAAAATGATCTTTGTTGTTATTATAAATGAGTGACCAATAATGACCAAAATGAATGTGTAATGATCTAAAAGTTTTCATAAAAGGAAGGATAGCCACCCCCTTGCCTTCTCTTGCAACCAAAAACAAACATTATATAAGAATACAGTGAGAGAAACTTCGAAATTCTAGATAATGAACGTTTGTAAAGTCAAAAAAAATGTAAAGGTTTTAACTTTGATCTTCAAAAATCTATGATATTATGGTGATTATACACCGAATAGGATAATAAGGGTAATGCTTTTACGTGTTTTGCATGATGCAAATCTCAGTTACTATCATGTTTCTAGGGTTATGCTTGAAAAGCATCCATAAGGTGAACTCTAGATCATTATTTTCATATGAATTATGTTATTTTCAGGGTAGTATGCATACAATGATAATATTATAAAAGTATTTAGATATTTTTAATCTTAAAGTTTATATTTTTATAGATTTGAGTATTACTGCACTAGAATTTATTTGAAGTGTTGAACAATTGAACCTGACTTAGTTCATCTGAGCCGGAATTTACTCACCGTAGGTGACACTGTTCACTAAAGGCGAACTTGGATTGTCCACCCACACATAACCTTGTTGACCACATCTAACCCTTTTCATCGAAGGTGAACGTTCACCACCCATATGTGTTTCTCATCAATAGTGATCCTTTACCCGAATCTGATAAAAGTTTTCCATATTGATGATGACCACCCGAATATGAATCTTAGCACTCGAAGGTGAATCCCTTCATCCAAATGTAACTAGAAAGTGATTCCCTTCATTTGAAGATGAATATATTCATTTAAATATAAATCCATTTACCCGCATCTCATACATAGTCTATGATAGTATAAACAATAAAGAGTCATGAAATTATAATGTTATATAATGTTAATGATATATAGCTAAAGTATAAAGAGAATTACTATTACGGTAATATGATAAAGAATAATAATAGGCCACACCCCATGTTTCATGTTTGTAAATGTACTCAAATAGGGACGATAGGTTTACTAGTGATTATCCATGGGAGTTCTTGGTGTAATATACAAGAATGAATTTGATATTGACAAGATTTGTTGCTCGATGACTGGAGATTGTTGTTTCTTTTCCCTGGTCTTGAAATCATCATAGAAAGAGGATGGGTTATATGGCTTTTTTTTAACGGTAAATATACGATCCTGCTTCGGAGGATAAGTGTTATTTTAATCGGACTCACATATCTGTTTCCCAGTCGGACCGCACCCCAACCCCCTCAGGAGGAAACTAATTGCTGAGAAAACCCATCAACTCTAAGCAATTTTTATTCAGAGTGAGACTTGAACACATGACCTACCATTTAATTACATATTATGGATACCTCATCTTAACCAGTTACGCTAAGAATCATTCGTATATGGCTTTAATTTCTCTATGAAAAAGGAGCTATTGTGTTTTGTCAACATTAGCCTTTTAACCATGGACTTAGATTTTTGACATTTCTCCCCCTTAATTTTCCTTTGTTTCATCTAGGTTGTGCTTTTAACAAGTTATCAAAATTAGATAACCTTTACAACTCCTACAACTTATACGACATAGCTATAATAAAGAATCTGAGGAATGTTTAGTTTTAGGTGAAAATCCGTATGAATTCGATACTTTTATGAAAGTTTTTATGACATACAAAAGTTGACCAAGTTCATGTGAAACTCTTATCTGTGTTGAGTGGTACGAGCTCGGCTATGGTCAAAGTTTATTAGTTTGTAGTTAGCAATATTTATTCCCTCAGGTGAGTTCTAGTCCCAATTTTACTTATTTTGGGGTGGTGTAGATATTTAGTGAAAATGAGTAAACAACATAGATGTTTAAAGAATGAATGAAATGAATGTTTTATGAATGGATGAATGAATGTTTCTTATATGATTAAATGTTTTTCTGTCACGAATGAAAGGGTGACTGAACACAAAGAACGAAATATGTAATGATCTAATAATGAAAATACATAACAATCTTTGTATGGGAATGATGGCTCTTGTATAGGAATGATGGTTGTTGTATGCAAAAATGTTGCATGGCCCTTTTATGGAATCGATGTTATGGGCCTTATTCCTTTGTGGCTATCCAACGATTGTACAACTAGTTTATAGGTTGACTTCCTGATGCATAAGCGAGGATTCTTTTATAGAAGCAGAGCATGTAAAGGAATTTGATTGCTAGATCTTTGATGTGGGATGAAGTGTGATAGCTAGTGCATACATGAAAATGGAGAACTTTAGGTTTCACTATGGGTCGATGTGGGATGAGAGCTGTAGGGTGTTGAATATTAAAAATCATTTTTGGCTTCTAGACTCAGAACACGAAATCGTGTGAGTTTAGTAGCTTTCATAAATTACCAATTAATCTGGTAATTAATTTGTTTAATATTTGATGTACAATAAACTAAATCACATGTATAATTTCATTTATACTAACATATGTTTTCCTCTTGCACATAGTTCATGCATAAACATATATGCATGCGTATGCTTATTATCAACTGAATAATTTGAGGATTATATATCATTTCTGAAAAATTTGATATCCATATTGTATTCTAATTAATATATAATTTTTAAATCAACTCTATTATTGTTTGCTTTTTTACCGGTTCGAACGGTCCAATCAATGGATTGATTGTTAATACGGCCGGTTCGTTGTTCAGACTAGTTCTAAAAACATTGCTTAAATGTTTTGTTACTTAGTAAATAACAAAAATAGCAAAGGGCATTTAGTCTAATGTATATTGGTGTAATAAATGATACTCTCTTCTTATGAGATTGATGGTTTTAAACAATGTAGAGTATAATTAAAAATATATTAGAAATGTGTGTGACTTGTGGTTAAAAAGAAAAATAGGCAAAACAACATAAATGGAAGAAATATAGATGAATTAAAAAGGATAAAGATGAATCACGTATGCAAAGAGCACTAACGGCATTTAAGACGAAGAGATTATCTACTAGAATGTGCTTCAAAAGCAAGTGTGACCCCTCTCACCATACTACATATATACATATAAAATATTGTGAGAACATACACAATAAATTTGAACGATTTGAATTTAGAATCAATGATTCATAATGCTTAAATTTTGTTCTTCATACATACAATATATAAAAATATGTAAATTATATACATAAAAAACTATTAAACTAATTTGATTATATATGTTCTAATCTCATATCGTTTAGTTACACATGTTCATGTTTTATTATTTTATGTATACATAGATTATATACATAAACAAATGATTCAACTACTTTGCTCGTACTTTTTTTTTAATTTAAGAGGAGATTTGTGAGAAACAATAACCACTACATTCATTCTCTTTTCCTTTGGTATTAAATTTACTAAAATAGAAATTAGATTTGTTTTTTTTATTTTTATATCAAAATATAGTGTTCTTAAGTTCATCCCTCTCAGGTGTGTGT